>CAXAQV010000010.1:1085000-1090000 GCA_963971185.1 Bombus muscorum
CTTTTGCTTTTGCTTTTGCTTTTGCTCTCGCTCTCGCTCTCGCTCTCGCTCTCGCTCTCGCTCTCGCTCTCGCTCTCGCTCTCGCTCTCGCTCTCGCTCTCGCTCTCGCTTTTGCTTTTGCTTTTGCTCTCGCTCTCTATTTTGCTCTCGCTCTCGCTTTTGCTTTTGCTTTTGCTCTCGCTCTCGCTTTTGCTTTTGCTTTTGCTCTCGCTTTTGCTCTCGCTCTCGCTTTTGCTTTTGCTCTCGCTCGCGCTTTTGCTTTTGCTTTTGCTTTTGCTTTTGCTTTTGCTTTTGCTTTTGCTTTTGCTTTGGCTTTTGCTCTCGCTCTCGCTCTCGCTCTCGCTCTCGCTCTCGCTCTCGCTCTCGCTCTCGCTCTCGCTCTCGCTCTCGCTCTCGCTCTCGCTCTCGCTCTCGCTCTCGCTCTCGCTCTCGCTCTCGCTCTCGCTCTCGCTCTCGCTCTCGCTCTCGCTCTCGCTCTCGCTCTCGCTCTCGCTCTCGCTCTCGCTCTCGCTCTCTCTTTCGCTCTCGCTCTCGCTCTCGCTCTTGCTTTTGCTTTTGCTTTTGCTCTCGCTCTCGCTTTTGCTTTTGCTTTTCCTTTGCTTTTGCTTTTGCTCTCGCTCTCGCTTTTGCTTTTGCTTTTGCTCTCGCTCTCGCTTTTGCTCTCGCTCTCGCTTTTGCTTTTGCTTTTGCTCTCGCTCTCGCTTTTGCTTTTGCTTTTGTTCTCGCTTTTGCTCTCGCTCTCGCTTTTGCTTTTGCTCTCGCTCTCGCTTTTGCTTTTGCTTTTGCTTTTGCTCTCGTTCTCGCTTTTGCTTTTGCTATCGCTTTCGCTTTTTCTTTTGCTTTTGCTTTTGCTTTTGCTATCGCTTTCGCTTTTGCTTTTGCTTTTGCTTTTGCTCTCGCTCTCGCCCTCGCTCTCGCTCTCGCTCTCGCTCTCGCCCTCGCTCTCGCTCTCGCTCTCGCTCTCGCTCTCGCTCTCGCTCTCGCTCTCGCTCTCGCTCTCGCTCTCGCTCTCGCTCTCGCTCTCGCTCTCGCTCTCGCTTTTGCTTTTGCTTTTGCTTTTCCTTTGCCTTTGCTTTTGCTCTCGCTCTCGCTTTTGCTTTTGCTTTTGCTCCCGCTCTCGCTTTTGCTCTCGCTCTCGCTTTTGCTTTTGCTTTTGCTCTCGCTCTCGCTTTTGCTTTTGCTTTTGCTCTCGCTTTTGCTCTCGCTCTCGCTTTTGCTTTTGCTCTCGCTCTCGCTTTTGCTTTTGCTTTTGCTTTTGCTTTTGCTTTTGCTTTTGCTCTCGCTCTCGCTCTCGCTCTCGCTCTCGCTCTCGCTCTCGCTCTCGCTCTCGCTCTCGCTCTCGCTCTCGCTCTCGCTCTCGCTCTCGCTCTCGCTCTCGCTCTCGCTTTTGCTTTTGCTTTTGCTTTTCCTTTGCTTTTGCTTTTGCTCTCGCTCTCGCTTTTGCTTTTGCTTTTGCTCTCGCTCTCGCTTTTGCTCTCGCTCTCGCTTTTGCTTTTGCTTTTGCTCTCGCTCTCGCTTTTGCTTTTGCTTTTGCTCTCGCTTTTGCTCTCGCTCTCGCTTTTGCTTTTGCTCTCGCTCTCGCTTTTGCTTTTGCTTTTGCTTTTGCTTTTGCTTTTGCTTTTGCTTTTGCTTTTGCTCCCGCTCTCGCTCTCGCTCTCGCTCTCGCTCTCGCTCTCGCTCTCGCTCTCGCTTTTGCTCTCGCTCTCGCTTTTGCTTTTGCTTTTGCTCTCGCTCTCGCTTTTGCTTTTGCTTTTGCTCTCGCTTTTGCTCTCGCTCTCGCTTTTGCTTTTGCTCTCGCTCTCGCTCTCGCTTTTGCTTTTGCTTTTGCTTTTGCTCTCGCTCTCGCTCTCGCTCTCGCTCTCGCTCTCGCTCTCGCTCTCGCTCTCGCTCTCGCTCTCGCTCTCGCTCTCGCTCTCGCTCTCGCTCTCGCTCTCGCTCTCGCTCTCGCTTTTGCTTTTGCTTTTGCTTTTGCTTTTCCTTTGCTTTTGCTTTTGCTCTCGCTCTCGCTTTTGCTTTTGCTCTCGCTCTCGCTTTTGCTTTTGCTCTCGCTCTCGCTTTTGCTTTTGCTTTTGCTCTCGCTCTCGCTCTCGCTCTCGCTCTCGCTCTCGCTTTTGCTTTTGCTTTTGCTTTTCCTTTGCTTTTGCTTTTGCTCTCGCTCTCGCTTTTGCTTTTGCTTTTGCTCTCGCTCTCGCTTTTGCTCTCGCTCTCGCTTTTGCTTTTGCTTTTGCTCTCGCTCTCGCTTTTGCTTTTGCTTTTGCTCTCGCTTTTGCTCTCGCTCTCGCTTTTGCTTTTGCTCTCGCTCGCGCTTTTGCTTTTGCTTTTGCTTTTGCTTTTGCTTTTGCTTTTGCTTTTGCTTTTGCTTTTGCTCTCGCTCTCGCTCTCGCTCTCGCTCTCGCTCTCGCTCTCGCTCTCGCTCTCGCTCTCGCTCTCGCTCTCGCTCTCGCTCTCGCTCTCGCTCTCGCTCTCGCTCTCGCTCTCGCTCTCGCTCTCGCTCTCGCTCTCGCTCTCGCTCTCGCTCTCGCTCTCGCTCTCGCTCTC
The DNA here is from genome assembly GCA_963971185.1 of Bombus muscorum. NCBI lineage: Eukaryota > Metazoa > Arthropoda > Insecta > Hymenoptera > Apidae > Bombus > Bombus muscorum. The sequence goes on from CAXAQV010000010.1 coordinate 1,087,539, forward strand.
GCTCTCGCTCTCGCTCTCGCTCTCGCTCTCGCTCTCGCTCTCGCTCTCTCTTTCGCTCTCGCTCTCGCTCTTGCTTTTGCTTTTGCTTTTGCTTTTGCTTTTGCTTTTGCTTTTGCTTTTGCTTTTGCTTTTGCTTTTGCTTTTGCTTTTGCTTTTCCTTTGCTTTTGCTTTTGCTCTCGCTCTCGCTTTTGCTTTTGCTTTTGCTCTCTCTCTCGCTTTTGCTTTTGCTCTCGCTCTCGCTTTTGCTTTTGCTTTTGCTCTCGCTCTCGCTCTCGCTCTCGCTCTCGCTTTTGCTTTTGCTTTTGCTTTTCCTTTGCTTTTGCTTTTGCTCTCGCTCTCGCTTTTGCTTTTGCTTTTGCTCTCGCTCTCGCTTTTGCTCTCGCTCTCGCTTTTGCTTTTGCTTTTGCTCTCGCTCTCGCTTTTGCTTTTGCTTTTGCTCTCGCTTTTGCTCTCGCTCTCGCTTTTGCTTTTGCTCTCGCTCGCGCTTTTGCTTTTGCTTTTGCTTTTGCTTTTGCTTTTGCTTTTGCTTTTGCTTTTGCTTTAGCTTTTGCTCTCGCTCTCGCTCTCGCTCTCGCTCTCGCTCTCGCTCTCGCTCTCGCTCTCGCTCTCGCTCTCGCTCTCGCTCTCGCTCTCGCTCTCGCTCTCGCTCTCGCTCTCGCTCTCGCTCTCGCTCTCGCTCTCGCTCTCGCTCTCTCTTGCGCTCTCGCTCTCGCTCTTGCTTTTGCTTTTGCTTTTGCTTTTGCTTTTGCTTTTGCTTTTGCTTTTGCTTTTGCTTTTGCTTTTGCTTCTGCTTTTGCTTTTCCTTTGCTTTTGCTTTTGCTCTCGCTCTCGCTTTTGCTTTTGCTTTTGCTCTCGCTCTCGCTTTTGCTCTCGCTCTCGCTTTTGCTTTTGCTTTTGCTCTCGCTCTCGCTTTTGCTTTTGCTTTTGTTCTCGCTTTTGCTCTCGCTCTCGCTTTTGCTTTTGCTCTCGCTCTCGCTTTTGCTTTTGCTTTTGCTTTTGCTCTCGCTCTCGCCCTCGCTCTCGCTCTCGCTCTCGCTCTCGCCCTCGCTCTCGCTCTCGCTCTCGCTCTCGCTCTCGCTCTCGCTCTCGCTCTCGCTCTCGCTTTTGCTTTTGCTTTTGCTTTTCCTTTGCCTTTGCTTTTGCTCTCGCTCTCGCTTTTGCTTTTGCTTTTGCTTTTGCTTTTGCTTTTGCTTTTGCTTTTGCTTTTGCTCTCGCTCTCGCTTTTGCTTTTGCTTTTGCTCTCGCTCTCGCTCTCGCTCTCGCTCTCGCTTTTGCTTTTGCTTTTGCTTTTCCTTTGCTTTTGCTTTTGCTCTCGCTCTCGCTTTTGCTTTTGCTTTTGCTCTCGCTCTCGCTTTTGCTCTCGCTCTCGCTTTTGCTTTTGCTTTTGCTCTCGCTCTCGCTTTTGCTTTTGCTTTTGCTCTCGCTTTTGCTCTCGCTCTCGCTTTTGCTTTTGCTCTCGCTCTCGCTTTTGCTTTTGCTTTTGCTTTTGCTTTTGCTTTTGCTTTTGCTTTTGCTTTTGCTCCCGCTCTCGCTCTCGCTCTCGCTCTCGCTCTCGCTCTCGCTCTCGCTTTTGCTCTCGCTCTCGCTTTTGCTTTTGCTTTTGCTCTCGCTCTCGCTTTTGCTTTTGCTTTTGCTCTCGCTTTTGCTCTCGCTCTCGCTTTTGCTTTTGCTCTCGCTCTCGCTCTCGCTTTTGCTTTTGCTTTTGCTTTTGCTCTCGCTCTCGCTCTCGCTCTCGCTCTCGCTCTCGCTCTCGCTTTTGCTTTTGCTTTTGCTTTTGCTTTTCCTTTGCTTTTGCTTTTGCTCTCGCTCTCGCTTTTGCTTTTGCTCTCGCTCTCGCTTTTGCTTTTGCTCTCGCTCTCGCTTTTGCTTTTGCTTTTGCTCTCGCTCTCGCTCTCGCTCTCGCTCTCGCTCTCGCTTTTGCTTTTGCTTTTGCTTTTCCTTTGCTTTTGCTTTTGCTCTCGCTCTCGCTTTTGCTTTTGCTTTTGCTCTCGCTCTCGCTTTTGCTTTTGCTTTTGCTCTCGCTTTTGCTCTCGCTCTCGCTTTTGCTTTTGCTCTCGCTCGCGCTTTTGCTTTTGCTTTTGCTTTTGCTTTTGCTTTTGCTTTTGCTTTTGCTTTTGCTTTTGCTCTCGCTCTCGCTCTCGCTCTCGCTCTCGCTCTCGCTCTCGCTCTCGCTCTCGCTCTCGCTCTCGCTCTCGCTCTCGCTCTCGCTCTCGCTCTCGCTCTCGCTCTCGCTCTCGCTCTCGCTCTCGCTCTCGCTCTCGCTCTCTCTTTCGCTCTCGCTCTCGCTCTTGCTTTTGCTTTTGCTTTTGCTTTTGCTTTTGCTTTTGCTTTTGCTTTTGCTTTTGCTTTTGCTTTTGCTTTTGCTTTTGCTTTTGCTTTTGCTTTTGCTTTTGCTTTTGCTTTTGCTTTTGCTTTTGCTTTTCCTTTGCTTTTGCTTTTGCTCTCGCTCTCGCTTTTGCTT
>CAXAQV010000010.1:1095000-1125000 GCA_963971185.1 Bombus muscorum
CGCTCTCGCTCTCGCTCTCGCTCTCGCTTTTGCTTTTGCTTTTGCTTTTCCTTTGCCTTTGCTTTTGCTCTCGCTCTCGCTTTTGCTTTTGCTTTTGCTCCCGCTCTCGCTTTTGCTCTCGCTCTCGCTTTTGCTTTTGCTTTTGCTCTCGCTCTCGCTTTTGCTTTTGCTTTTGCTCTCGCTTTTGCTCTCGCTCTCGCTTTTGCTTTTGCTCTCGCTCTCGCTTTTGCTTTTGCTTTTGCTTTTGCTTTTGCTTTTGCTTTTGCTCTCGCTCTCGCTCTCGCTCTCGCTCTCGCTCTCGCTCTCGCTCTCGCTCTCGCTCTCGCTCTCGCTCTCGCTCTCGCTTTTGCTTTTGCTTTTGCTTTTCCTTTGCTTTTGCTTTTGCTCTCGCTCTCGCTTTTGCTTTTGCTTTTGCTCTCGCTCTCGCTTTTGCTCTCGCTCTCGCTTTTGCTTTTGCTTTTGCTCTCGCTCTCGCTTTTGCTTTTGCTTTTGCTCTCGCTTTTGCTCTCGCTCTCGCTTTTGCTTTTGCTCTCGCTCTCGCTTTTGCTTTTGCTTTTGCTTTTGCTTTTGCTTTTGCTTTTGCTTTTGCTTTTGCTTTTGCTTTTGCTTTTGCTCCCGCTCTCGCTCTCGCTCTCGCTCTCGCTCTCGCTCTCGCTCTCGCTCTCGCTCTCGCTTTTGCTCTCGCTCTCGCTTTTGCTTTTGCTTTTGCTCTCGCTCTCGCTTTTGCTTTTGCTTTTGCTCTCGCTTTTGCTCTCGCTCTCGCTTTTGCTTTTGCTCTCGCTCTCGCTCTCGCTTTTGCTTTTGCTTTTGCTTTTGCTCTCGCTCTCGCTCTCGCTCTCGCTCTCGCTCTCGCTCTCGCTCTCGCTCTCGCTCTCGCTCTCGCTCTCGCTCTCGCTCTCGCTCTCGCTCTCGCTCTCGCTCTCGCTTTTGCTTTTGCTTTTGCTTTTGCTTTTCCTTTGCTTTTGCTTTTGCTCTCGCTCTCGCTTTTGCTTTTGCTCTCGCTCTCGCTTTTGCTTTTGCTCTCGCTCTCGCTTTTGCTTTTGCTTTTGCTCTCGCTCTCGCTCTCGCTCTCGCTCTCGCTCTCGCTTTTGCTTTTGCTTTTGCTTTTCCTTTGCTTTTGCTTTTGCTCTCGCTCTCGCTTTTGCTTTTGCTTTTGCTCTCGCTCTCGCTTTTGCTCTCGCTCTCGCTTTTGCTTTTGCTTTTGCTCTCGCTCTCGCTTTTGCTTTTGCTTTTGCTCTCGCTTTTGCTCTCGCTCTCGCTTTTGCTTTTGCTCTCGCTCGCGCTTTTGCTTTTGCTTTTGCTTTTGCTTTTGCTTTTGCTTTTGCTTTTGCTTTTGCTTTTGCTTTTGCTCTCGCTCTCGCTCTCGCTCTCGCTCTCGCTCTCGCTCTCGCTCTCGCTCTCGCTCTCGCTCTCGCTCTCGCTCTCGCTCTCGCTCTCGCTCTCGCTCTCGCTCTCGCTCTCGCTCTCGCTCTCGCTCTCGCTCTCGCTCTCGCTCTCGCTCTCGCTCTCGCTCTCGCTCTCGCTCTCGCTCTCGCTCTCGCTCTCTCTTTCGCTCTCGCTCTCGCTCTTGCTTTTGCTTTTGCTTTTGCTTTTGCTTTTGCTTTTGCTTTTGCTTTTGCTTTTGCTTTTCCTTTGCTTTTGCTTTTGCTCTCGCTCTCGCTTTTGCTTTTGCTTTTGCTCTCGCTCTCGCTTTTGCTTTTGCTCTCGCTCTCGCTTTTGCTTTTGCTTTTGCTCTCGCTCTCGCTCTCGCTCTCGCTCTCGCTTTTGCTTTTGCTTTTGCTTTTCCTTTGCTTTTGCTTTTGCTCTCGCTCTCGCTTTTGCTTTTGCTTTTGCTCTCGCTCTCGCTTTTGCTCTCGCTCTCGCTTTTGCTTTTGCTTTTGCTCTCGCTCTCGCTTTTGCTTTTGCTTTTGCTCTCGCTTTTGCTCTCGCTCTCGCTTTTGCTTTTGCTCTCGCTCGCGCTTTTGCTTTTGCTTTTGCTTTTGCTTTTGCTTTTGCTTTTGCTTTTGCTTTTGCTTTTGCTTTTGCTCTCGCTCTCGCTCTCGCTCTCGCTCTCGCTCTCGCTCTCGCTCTCGCTCTCGCTCTCGCTCTCGCTCTCGCTCTCGCTCTCGCTCTCGCTCTCGCTCTCGCTCTCGCTCTCGCTCTCGCTCTCGCTCTCGCTCTCGCTCTCGCTCTCGCTCTCTCTTTCGCTCTCGCTCTCGCTCTTGCTTTTGCTTTTGCTTTTGCTTTTGCTTTTGCTTTTGCTTTTGCTTTTGCTTTTGCTTTTCCTTTGCTTTTGCTTTTGCTCTCGCTCTCGCTTTTGCTTTTGCTTTTGCTCTCGCTCTCGCTTTTGCTCTCGCTCTCGCTTTTGCTTTTGCTTTTGCTCTCGCTCTCGCTTTTGCTTTTGCTTTTGTTCTCGCTTTTGCTCTCGCTCTCGCTTTTGCTTTTGATCTCGCTCTCGCTTTTGCTTTTGCTTTTGCTTTTGCTCTCGCTCTCGCCCTCGCTCTCGCTCTCGCTCTCGCTCTCGCCCTCGCTCTCGCTCTCGCTCTCGCTCTCGCTCTCGCTCTCGCTCTCGCTCTCGCTCTCGCTTTTGCTTTTGCTTTTGCTTTTCCTTTGCCTTTGCTTTTGCTCTCGCTCTCGCTTTTGCTTTTGCTTTTGCTTTTGCTTTTGCTTTTGCTTTTGCTTTTGCTTTTGCTCTCGCTCTCGCTTTTGCTTTTGCTTTTGCTCTCGCTCTCGCTCTCGCTCTCGCTCTCGCTTTTGCTTTTGCTTTTGCTTTTCCTTTGCTTTTGCTTTTGCTCTCGCTCTCGCTTTTGCTTTTGCTTTTGCTCTCGCTCTCGCTTTTGCTCTCGCTCTCGCTTTTGCTTTTGCTTTTGCTCTCGCTCTCGCTTTTGCTTTTGCTTTTGCTCTCGCTTTTGCTCTCGCTCTCGCTTTTGCTTTTGCTCTCGCTCTCGCTTTTGCTTTTGCTTTTGCTTTTGCTTTTGCTTTTGCTTTTGCTTTTGCTCCCGCTCTCGCTCTCGCTCTCGCTCTCGCTCTCGCTCTCGCTCTCGCTTTTGCTCTCGCTCTCGCTTTTGCTTTTGCTTTTGCTCTCGCTCTCGCTTTTGCTTTTGCTTTTGCTCTCGCTTTTGCTCTCGCTCTCGCTTTTGCTTTTGCTCTCGCTCTCGCTCTCGCTTTTGCTTTTGCTTTTGCTTTTGCTCTCGCTCTCGCTCTCGCTTTTGCTTTTGCTTTTGCTTTTGCTTTTCCTTTGCTTTTGCTTTTGCTCTCGCTCTCGCTTTTGCTTTTGCTCTCGCTCTCGCTTTTGCTTTTGCTCTCGCTCTCGCTTTTGCTTTTGCTTTTGCTCTCGCTCTCGCTCTCGCTCTCGCTCTCGCTTTTGCTTTTGCTTTTGCTTTTCCTTTGCTTTTGCTTTTGCTCTCGCTCTCGCTTTTGCTTTTGCTTTTGCTCTCGCTCTCGCTTTTGCTTTTGCTTTTGCTCTCGCTTTTGCTCTCGCTCTCGCTTTTGCTTTTGCTCTCGCTCGCGCTTTTGCTTTTGCTTTTGCTTTTGCTTTTGCTTTTGCTTTTGCTTTTGCTTTTGCTTTTGCTTTTGCTCTCGCTCTCGCTCTCGCTCTCGCTCTCGCTCTCGCTCTCGCTCTCGCTCTCGCTCTCGCTCTCGCTCTCGCTCTCGCTCTCGCTCTCGCTCTCGCTCTCGCTCTCGCTCTCGCTCTCGCTCTCTCTTTCGCTCTCGCTCTCGCTCTTGCTTTTGCTTTTGCTTTTGCTTTTGCTTTTGCTTTTGCTTTTGCTTTTGCTTTTGCTTTTGCTTTTGCTTTTGCTTTTGCTCTCGCTCTCGCTCTCGCTCTCGCTCTCGCTCTCGCTCTCGCTCTCGCTCTCGCTCTCGCTCTCGCTCTCGCTCTCGCTCTCGCTCTCGCTCTCGCTCTCGCTCTCGCTCTCGCTCTCTCTTTCGCTCTCGCTCTCGCTCTTGCTTTTGCTTTTGCTTTTGCTTTTGCTTTTGCTTTTGCTTTTGCTTTTGCTTTTGCTTTTGCTTTTGCTTTTGCTCTCGCTCTCGCTTTTGCTTTTCCTTTGCTTTTGCTTTTGCTCTCGCTCTCGCTTTTGCTTTTGCTTTTGCTCTCGCTCTCGCTTTTGCTCTCGCTCTCGCTTTTGCTTTTGCTTTTGCTCTCGCTCTCGCTTTTGCTTTTGCTTTTGTTCTCGCTTTTGCTGTCGCTCTCGCTTTTGCTTTTGCTCTCGCTCTCGCTTTTGCTTTTGCTTTTGCTTTTGCTCTCGCTCTCGCTTTTGCTTTTGCTATCGCTTTCGCTTTTTCTTTTGCTTTTGCTTTTGCTTTTGCTATCGCTTTCGCTTTTGCTTTTGCTTTTGCTTTTGCTCTCGCTCTCGCCCTCGCTCTCGCTCTCGCTCTCGCTCTCGCCCTCGCTCTCGCTCTCGCTCTCGCTCTCGCTCTCGCTCTCGCTCTCGCTCTCGCTCTCGCTTTTGCTTTTGCTTTTGCTTTTCCTTTGCTTTTGCTTTTGCTCTCGCTCTCGCTTTTGCTTTTGCTTTTGCTCCCGCTCTCGCTTTTGCTCTCGCTCTCGCTTTTGCTTTTGCTTTTGCTCTCGCTCTCGCTTTTGCTTTTGCTTTTGCTCTCGCTTTTGCTCTCGCTCTCGCTTTTGCTTTTGCTCTCGCTCTCGCTTTTGCTTTTGCTTTTGCTTTTGCTTTTGCTTTTGCTCTCGCTCTCGCTCTCGCTCTCGCTCTCGCTCTCGCTCTCGCTTTTGCTTTTGCTTTTGCTTTTGCTCTCGCTCTCGCTCTCGCTCTCGCTCTCGCTCTCGCTCTCGCTTTTGCTTTTGCTTTTGCTTTTGCTTTTGCTTTTCCTTTGCTTTTGCTTTTGCTCTCGCTCTCGCTTTTGCTTTTGCTCTCGCTCTCGCTTTTGCTTTTGCTCTCGCTCTCGCTTTTGCTTTTGCTTTTGCTCTCGCTCTCGCTCTCGCTCTCGCTCTCGCTTTTGCTTTTGCTTTTGCTTTTGCTTTTCCTTTGCTTTTGCTTTTGCTCTCGCTCTCGCTTTTGCTTTTGCTTTTGCTCTCGCTCTCGCTTTTGCTTTTGCTTTTGCTCTCGCTTTTGCTCTCGCTCTCGCTTTTGCTTTTGCTCTCGCTCGCGCTTTTGCTTTTGCTTTTGCTTTTGCTTTTGCTTTTGCTTTTGCTTTTGCTTTGGCTTTTGCTTTTGCTCTCGCTCTCGCTCTCGCTCTCGCTCTCGCTCTCGCTCTCGCTCTCGCTCTCGCTCTCGCTCTCGCTCTCGCTCTCGCTCTCGCTCTCGCTCTCGCTCTCGCTCTCGCTCTCGCTCTCGCTCTCGCTCTCGCTCTCGCTCTCGCTCTCGCTCTCGCTCTCGCTCTCGCTCTCGCTCTCGCTCTCGCTCTCTCTTTCGCTCTCGCTCTCGCTCTTGCTTTTGCTTTTGCTTTTGCTTTTGCTTTTGCTTTTGCTTTTGCTTTTGCTTTTGCTTTTGCTTTTGCTTTTGCTTTTGCTTTTGCTTTTCCTTTGCTTTTGCTTTTGCTCTCGCTCTCGCTTTTGCTTTTGCTTTTGCTCTCGCTCTCGCTTTTGCTCTCGCTCTCGCTTTTGCTTTTGCTTTTGCTCTCGCTCTCGCTTTTGCTTTTGCTTTTGTTCTCGCTTTTGCTCTCGCTCTCGCTTTTGCTTTTGCTCTCGCTCTCGCTTTTGCTTTTGCTTTTGCTTTTGCTCTCGCTCTCGCTTTTGCTTTTGCTATCGCTTTCGCTTTTTCTTTTGCTTTTGCTTTTGCTTTTGCTATCGCTTTCGCTTTTGCTTTTGCTTTTGCTTTTGCTCTCGCTCTCGCCCTCGCTCTCGCTCTCGCTCTCGCTCTCGCCCTCGCTCTCGCTCTCGCTCTCGCTCTCGCTCTCGCTCTCGCTCTCGCTCTCGCTTTTGCTTTTGCTTTTGCTTTTCCTTTGCTTTTGCTTTTGCTCTCGCTCTCGCTTTTGCTTTTGCTTTTGCTCCCGCTCTCGCTTTTGCTCTCGCTCTCGCTTTTGCTTTTGCTTTTGCTTTTGCTCTCGCTCTCGCTTTTGCTTTTGCTTTTGCTCTCGCTTTTGCTCTCGCTCTCGCTTTTGCTTTTGCTCTCGCTCTCGCTTTTGCTTTTGCTTTTGCTTTTGCTTTTGCTCTCGCTCTCGCTCTCGCTCTCGCTCTCGCTCTCGCTCTCGCTCTCGCTCTCGCTCTCGCTCTCGCTCTCGCTCTCGCTCTCGCTCTCGCTCTCGCTCTCGCTCTCGCTCTCGCTCTCGCTCTCGCTCTCGCTCTCGCTTTTGCTTTTGCTTTTGCTTTTGCTTTTCCTTTGCTTTTGCTTTTGCTCTTGCTCTCGCTTTTGCTTTTGCTTTTGCTCTCGCTCTCTATTTTGCTCTCGCTCTCGCTTTTGCTTTTGCTTTTGCTCTCGCTCTCGCTTTTGCTTTTGCTTTTGCTCTCGCTTTTGCTCTCGCTCTCGCTTTTGCTTTTGCTCTCGCTCGCGCTTTTGCTTTTGCTTTTGCTTTTGCTTTTGCTTTTGCTTTTGCTTTTGCTTTTGCTTTTGCTTTTGCTCTCGCTCTCGCTCTCGCTCTCGCTCTCGCTCTCGCTCTCGCTCTCGCTCTCGCTCTCGCTCTCGCTCTCGCTCTCGCTCTCGCTCTCGCTCTCGCTCTCGCTCTCGCTCTCGCTTTTGCTTTTGCTTTTGCTTTTGCTTTTCCTTTGCTTTTGCTTTTGCTCTTGCTCTCGCTTTTGCTTTTGCTTTTGCTCTCGCTCTCTATTTTGCTCTCGCTCTCGCTTTTGCTTTTGCTTTTGCTCTCGCTCTCGCTTTTGCTTTTGCTTTTGCTCTCGCTTTTGCTCTCGCTCTCGCTTTTGCTTTTGCTCTCGCTCGCGCTTTTGCTTTTGCTTTTGCTTTTGCTTTTGCTTTTGCTTTTGCTTTTGCTTTGGCTTTTGCTCTCGCTCTCGCTCTCGCTCTCGCTCTCGCTCTCGCTCTCGCTCTCGCTCTCGCTCTCGCTCTCGCTCTCGCTCTCTCTTTCGCTCTCGCTCTCGCTCTTGCTTTTGCTTTTGCTTTTGCTTTTGCTTTTGCTTTTGCTTTTGCTTTTGCTTTTGCTTTTCCTTTGCTTTTGCTTTTGCTCTCGCTCTCGCTTTTGCTTTTGCTTTTGCTCTCGCTCTCGCTTTTGCTCTCGCTCTCGCTTTTGCTTTTGCTTTTGCTCTCGCTCTCGCTTTTGCTTTTGCTTTTGTTCTCGCTTTTGCTCTCGCTCTCGCTTTTGCTTTTGCTCTCGCTCTCGCTTTTGCTTTTGCTTTTGCTTTTGCTCTCGTTCTCGCTTTTGCTTTTGCTATCGCTTTCGCTTTTTCTTTTGCTTTTGCTTTTGCTTTTGCTATCGCTTTCGCGTTTGCTTTTGCTTTTGCTTTTGCTCTCGCTCTCGCCCTCGCTCTCGCTCTCGCTCTCGCTCTCGCCCTCGCTCTCGCTCTCGCTCTCGCTCTCGCTCTCGCTCTCGCTCTCGCTCTCGCTCTCGCTCTCGCTCTCGCTCTCGCTTTTGCTTTTGCTTTTGCTTTTCCTTTGCCTTTGCTTTTGCTCTCGCTCTCGCTTTTGCTTTTGCTTTTGCTCCCGCTCTCGCTTTTGCTCTCGCTCTCGCTTTTGCTTTTGCTTTTGCTCTCGCTCTCGCTTTTGCTTTTGCTTTTGCTCTCGCTTTTGCTCTCGCTCTCGCTTTTGCTTTTGCTCTCGCTCTCGCTTTTGCTTTTGCTTTTGCTTTTGCTCTCGCTCTCGCTCTCGCTCTCGCTCTCGCTCTCGCTCTCGCTCTCGCTCTCGCTCTCGCTCTCGCTCTCGCTCTCGCTCTCGCTCTCGCTCTCGCTCTCGCTCTCGCTCTCGCTCTCGCTCTCGCTCTCGCTCTCGCTTTTGCTTTTGCTTTTGCTCTTGCTCTCGCTCTCGCTTTGGCTCTCGCTCTCGCTCTCGCTCTCGCTCTCGCTCTCGCTCTCGCTCTCGCTCTCGCTCTCGCTCTCGCTCTCGCTCTCGCTCTCGCTCTCGCTCTCGCTCTCGCTCTCGCTCTCGCTCTCGCTCTCGCTCTCGCTCTCGCTCTCGCTCTCGCTCTCGCTCTCGCTCTCGCTCTCGCTCTCGCTCTCGCTCTCGCTCTCGCTCTCGCTCTCGCTCTCGCTCTCGCTCTCGCTCTCGCTCTCGCTCTCGCTCTCGCTCTCGCTCTCGCTCTCGCTCTCGCTCTCGCTCTCTCTTTCGCTCTCGCTCTCGCTCTTGCTTTTGCTTTTGCTTTTGCTTTTGCTTTTGCTTTTGCTTTTGCTTTTGCTTTTGCTTTTGCTTTTGCTTTTGCTTTTCCTTTGCTTTTGCTTTTGCTCTCGCTCTCGCTTTTGCTTTTGCTTTTGCTCTCGCTCTCGCTTTTGCTTTTGCTCTCGCTCTCGCTTTTGCTTTTGCTTTTGCTCTCGCTCTCGCTCTCGCTCTCGCTCTCGCTTTTGCTTTTGCTTTTGCTTTTCCTTTGCTTTTGCTTTTGCTCTCGCTCTCGCTTTTGCTTTTGCTTTTGCTCTCGCTCTCGCTTTTGCTCTCGCTCTCGCTTTTGCTTTTGCTTTTGCTCTCGCTCTCGCTTTTGCTTTTGCTTTTGCTCTCGCTTTTGCTCTCGCTCTCGCTTTTGCTTTTGCTCTCGCTCGCGCTTTTGCTTTTGCTTTTGCTTTTGCTTTTGCTTTTGCTTTTGCTTTTGCTTTTGCTTTTGCTTTTGCTCTCGCTCTCGCTCTCGCTCTCGCTCTCGCTCTCGCTCTCGCTCTCGCTCTCGCTCTCGCTCTCGCTCTCGCTCTCGCTCTCGCTCTCGCTCTCGCTCTCGCTCTCGCTCTCGCTCTCGCTCTCTCTTTCGCTCTCGCTCTCGCTCTTGCTTTTGCTTTTGCTTTTGCTTTTGCTTTTGCTTTTGCTTTTGCTTTTGCTTTTGCTTTTGCTTTTGCTTTTCCTTTGCTTTTGCTTTTGCTCTCGCTCTCGCTTTTGCTTTTGCTTTTGCTCTCGCTCTCGCTTTTGCTCTCGCTCTCGCTTTTGCTTTTGCTTTTGCTCTCGCTCTCGCTTTTGCTTTTGCTTTTGTTCTCGCTTTTGCTCTCGCTCTCGCTTTTGCTTTTGCTCTCGCTCTCGCTTTTGCTTTTGCTTTTGCTTTTGCTCTCGCTCTCGCTTTTGCTTTTGCTATCGCTTTCGCTTTTTCTTTTGCTTTTGCTTTTGCTTTTGCTATCGCTTTCGCTTTTGCTTTTGCTTTTGCTTTTGCTCTCGCTCTCGCCCTCGCTCTCGCTCTCGCTCTCGCTCTCGCCCTCGCTCTCGCTCTCGCTCTCGCTCTCGCTCTCGCTCTCGCTCTCGCTCTCGCTCTCGCTCTCGCTTTTGCTTTTGCTTTTGCTTTTCCTTTGCCTTTGCTTTTGCTCTCGCTCTCGCTTTTGCTTTTGCTTTTGCTTTTGCTTTTGCTTTTGCTTTTGCTTTTGCTTTTGCTCTCGCTCTCGCTTTTGCTTTTGCTTTTGCTCTCGCTCTCGCTCTCGCTCTCGCTCTCGCTTTTGCTTTTGCTTTTGCTTTTCCTTTGCTTTTGCTTTCGCTCTCGCTCTCGCTTTTGCTTTTGCTTTTGCTCTCGCTCTCGCTTTTGCTCTCGCTCTCGCTTTTGCTTTTGCTTTTGCTCTCGCTCTCGCTTTTGCTTTTGCTTTTGCTCTCGCTTTTGCTCTCGCTCTCGCTTTTGCTTTTGCTCTCGCTCTCGCTTTTGCTTTTGCTTTTGCTTTTGCTTTTGCTTTTGCTTTTGCTTTTGCTCCCGCTCTCGCTCTCGCTCTCGCTTTTGCTCTCGCTCTCGCTTTTGCTTTTGCTTTTGCTCTCGCTCTCGCTTTTGCTTTTGCTTTTGCTCTCGCTTTTGCTCTCGCTCTCGCTTTTGCTTTTGCTCTCGCTCTCGCTCTCGCTTTTGCTTTTGCTTTTGCTTTTGCTCTCGCTCTCGCTCTCGCTCTCGCTCTCGCTCTCGCTCTCGCTTTTGCTTTTGCTTTTGCTTTTGCTTTTCCTTTGCTTTTGCTTTTGCTCTCGCTCTCGCTTTTGCTTTTGCTCTCGCTCTCGCTTTTGCTTTTGCTCTCGCTCTCGCTTTTGCTTTTGCTTTTGCTTTTGCTCTCGCTCTCGCTCTCGCTCTCGCTCTCGCTCTCGCTTTTGCTTTTGCTTTTGCTTTTCCTTTGCTTTTGCTTTTGCTCTCGCTCTCGCTTTTGCTTTTGCTTTTGCTCTCGCTCTCGCTTTTGCTTTTGCTTTTGCTCTCGCTTTTGCTCTCGCTCTCGCTTTTGCTTTTGCTCTCGCTCGCGCTTTTGCTTTTGCTTTTGCTTTTGCTTTTGCTTTTGCTTTTGCTTTTGCTTTTGCTTTTGCTTTTGCTCTCGCTCTCGCTCTCGCTCTCGCTCTCGCTCTCGCTCTCGCTCTCGCTCTCGCTCTCGCTCTCGCTCTCGCTCTCGCTCTCGCTCTCGCTCTCGCTCTCGCTCTCGCTCTCGCTCTCTCTTTCGCTCTCGCTCTCGCTCTTGCTTTTGCTTTTGCTTTTGCTTTTGCTTTTGCTTTTGCTTTTGCTTTTGCTTTTGCTTTTGCTTTTGCTTTTCCTTTGCTTTTGCTTTTGCTCTCGCTCTCGCTTTTGCTTTTGCTTTTGCTCTCGCTCTCGCTTTTGCTCTCGCTCTCGCTTTTGCTTTTGCTTTTGCTCTCGCTCTCGCTTTTGCTTTTGCTTTTGTTCTCGCTTTTGCTCTCGCTCTCGCTTTTGCTTTTGCTCTCGCTCTCGCTTTTGCTTTTGCTTTTGCTTTTGCTTTTGCTCTCGCTCTCGCTTTTGCTTTTGCTATCGCTTTCGCTTTTTCTTTTGCTTTTGCTTTTGCTTTTGCTATCGCTTTCGCTTTTGCTTTTGCTTTTGCTTTTGCTCTCGCTCTCGCCCTCGCTCTCGCTCTCGCTCTCGCTCTCGCCCTCGCTCTCGCTCTCGCTCTCGCTCTCGCTCTCGCTCTCGCTCTCGCTCTCGCTCTCGCTTTTGCTTTTGCTTTTGCTTTTCCTTTGCTTTTGCTTTTGCTCTCGCTCTCGCTTTTGCTTTTGCTTTTGCTCCCGCTCTCGCTTTTGCTCTCGCTCTCGCTTTTGCTTTTGCTTTTGCTCTCGCTCTCGCTTTTGCTTTTGCTTTTGCTCTCGCTTTTGCTCTCGCTCTCGCTTTTGCTTTTGCTCTCGCTCTCGCTTTTGCTTTTGCTTTTGCTTTTGCTTTTGCTCTCGCTCTCGCTCTCGCTCTCGCTCTCGCTCTCGCTCTCGCTTTTGCTTTTGCTTTTGCTTTTGCTCTCGCTCTCGCTCTCGCTTTCGCTCTCGCTCTCGCTCTCGCTTTTGCTTTTGCTTTTGCTTTTGCTTTTCCTTTGCTTTTGCTTTTGCTCTCGCTCTCGCTTTTGCTTTTGCTCTCGCTCTCGCTTTTGCTTTTGCTCTCGTTCTCGCTTTTGCTTTTGCTTTTGCTCTCGCTCTCGCTTTTGCTTTTGCTTTTGCTCTCGCTTTTGCTCTCGCTCTCGCTTTTGCTTTTGCTCTCGCTCGCGCTTTTGCTTTTGCTTTTGCTTTTGCTTTTGCTTTTGCTTTTGCTTTTGCTTTTGCTTTTGCTTTTGCTTTTGCTCTCGCTCTCGCTCTCGCTCTCGCTCTCGCTCTCGCTCTCGCTCTCGCTCTCGCTCTCGCTCTCGCTCTCGCTCTCGCTCTCGCTCTCGCTCTCGCTCTCGCTCTCGCTCTCGCTCTCGCTCTCGCTCTCGCTCTCGCTCTCGCTCTCGCTCTCGCTCTCGCTTTTGCTTTTGCTTTTGCTATTGCTTTTCCTTTGCTTTTGCTTTTGCTCTTGCTCTCGCTTTTGCTTTTGCTTTTGCTCTCGCTCTCTATTTTGCTCTCGCTCTCGCTTTTGCTTTTGCTTTTGCTCTCGCTCTCGCTTTTGCTTTTGCTTTTGCTCTCGCTTTTGCTCTCGCTCTCGCTTTTGCTTTTGCTCTCGCTCGCGCTTTTGCTTTTGCTTTTGCTTTTGCTTTTGCTTTTGCTTTTGCTTTTGCTTTTGCTTTTGCTTTGGCTTTTGCTCTCGCTCTCGCTCTCGCTCTCGCTCTCGCTCTCGCTCTCGCTCTCGCTCTTGCTTTTGCTTTTGCTTTTGCTTTTGCTTTTGCTTTTGCTTTTCCTTTGCTTTTGCTTTTGCTCTCGCTCTCGCTTTTGCTTTTGCTTTTGCTCTCGCTCTCGCTTTTGCTCTCGCTCTCGCTTTTGCTTTTGCTTTTGCTCTCGCTCTCGCTTTTGCTTTTGCTTTTGTTCTCGCTTTTGCTCTCGCTCTCGCTTTTGCTTTTGCTCTCGCTCTCGCTTTTGCTTTTGCTTTTGCTTTTGCTCTCGTTCTCGCTTTTGCTTTTGCTATCGCTTTCGCTTTTTCTTTTGCTTTTGCTTTTGCTTTTGCTATCGCTTTCGCGTTTGCTTTTGCTTTTGCTTTTGCTCTCGCTCTCGCCCTCGCTCTCGCTCTCGCTCTCGCTCTCGCCCTCGCTCTCGCTCTCGCTCTCGCTCTCGCTCTCGCTCTCGCTCTCGCTCTCGCTTTTGCTTTTGCTTTTGCTTTTCCTTTGCCTTTGCTTTTGCTCTCGCTCTCGCTTTTGCTTTTGCTTTTGCTCCCGCTCTCGCTTTTGCTCTCGCTCTCGCTTTTGCTTTTGCTTTTGCTCTCGCTCTCGCTTTTGCTTTTGCTTTTGCTCTCGCTTTTGCTCTCGCTCTCGCTTTTGCTTTTGCTCTCGCTCTCGCTTTTGCTTTTGCTTTTGCTTTTGCTTTTGCTCTCGCTCTCGCTCTCGCTCTCGCTCTCGCTCTCGCTCTCGCTCTCGCTCTCGCTCTCGCTCTCGCTCTCGCTCTCGCTCTCGCTCTCGCTCTCGCTCTCGCTCTCGCTCTCGCTCTCGCTCTCGCTCTCGCTCTCGCTCTCGCTCTCGCTCTCGCTCTCGCTCTCGCTCTCGCTCTCGCTCTCGCTCTCGCTCTCGCTCTCGCTCTCGCTCTCGCTCTCGCTCTCGCTCTCGCTCTCGCTCTCGCTCTCGCTCTCGCTCTCGCTTTTGCTTTTGCTTTTGCTTTTGCTTTTCCTTTGCTTTTGCTTTTGCTCTTGCTCTCGCTTTTGCTTTTGCTTTTGCTCTCGCTCTCGCTTTTGCTCTCGCTCTCGCTTTTGCTTTTGCTTTTGCTCTCGCTCTCGCTTTTGCTTTTGCTTTTGCTTTTGCTCTCGCTCTCGCTTTTGCTTTTGCTCTCGCTCTCGCTTTTGCTTTTGCTTTTGCTTTTGCTTTTGCTCTCGCTCTCGCTCTCGCTCTCGCTCTCGCTCTCGCTCTCGCTCTCGCTCTCGCTCTCGCTCTCGCTCTCGCTCTCGCTCTCGCTCTCGCTCTCGCTCTCGCTCTCGCTCTCGCTCTCGCTCTCGCTCTCGCTCTCGCTCTCGCTCTCGCTCTCTCTTTCGCTCTCGCTCTCGCTCTCGCTTTTGCTTTTGCTTTTGCTTTTGCTTTTGCTTTTGCTTTTGCTTTTGCTTTTGCTTTTGCTTTTGCTTTTGCTTTTGCTTTTGCTTTTGCTTTTGCTTTTGCTTTTGCTTTTGCTTTTGCTTTTGCTTTTGCTTTTGCTTTTGCTTTTGCTTTTGCTTTTGCTTTTGCTTTTGCTTTTGCTTTTGCTTTTGCTTTTGCTTTTGCTTTTGCTTTTGCTTTTGCTTTTGCTTTTGCTTTTGCTTTTGCTTTTGCTTTTGCTTTTGCTTTTGCTTTTGCTTTTGCTTTTGCTTTTGCTTTTGCTTTTGCTTTTGCTTTTGCTTTTGCTTTTGCTTTTGCTTTTGCTTTTGCTTTTGCTTTTGCTTTTGCTTTTGCTTTTGCTTTTGCTTTTGCTTTTGCTTTTGCTTTTGCTTTTGCTTTTGCTTTTGCTTTGCTTTTGCTTTTGCTCTCGCTCTCGCTTTTGCTTTTGCTTTTGCTTTTGCTCTCGCTCTCGCTTTTGCTCTCGCTCTCGCTTTTGCTTTTGCTTTTGCTCTCGCTCTCGCTTTTGCTTTTGCTGTTGTTCTCGCTTTTGCTCTCGCTCTCGCTTTTGCTTTTGCTCTCGCTCTCGCTTTTGCTTTTGCTTTTGCTTTTGCTTTTGCTTTTGCTCTCGCTCTCGCTTTTGCTTTTGCTTTTGCTCTCGCTCTCGCCCTCGCTCTCGCTCTCGCTCTCGCTCTCGCTCTCGCTCTCGCCCTCGCTCTCGCTTTTGCTTTTGCTATCGCTTTCGCTTTTTCTTTTGCTTTTGCTTTTGCTTTTGCTATCGCTTTCGCTTTTGCTTTTGCTTTTGCTTTTGCTCTCGCTCTCGCCCTCGCTCTCGCTCTCGCTCTCGCTCTCGCTCTCGCCCTCGCTCTCGCTCTCGCTCTCGCTCTCGCTCTCGCTCTCGCTCTCGCTCTCGCTCTCGCTTTTGCTTTTGCTTTTGCTTTTCCTTTGCTTTTGCTTTTGCTCTCGCTCTCGCTTTTGCTTTTGCTTTTGCTCTCGCTCTCGCTCTCGCTCTCGCTCTCGCTTTTGCTTTTGCTTTTGCTTTTCCTTTGCTTTTGCTTTTGCTCTCGCTCTCGCTTTTGCTTTTGCTTTTGCTCTCGCTCTCGCTTTTGCTCTCGCTCTCGCTTTTGCTTTTGCTTTTGCTCTCGCTCTCGCTTTTGCTTTTGCTTTTGCTCTCGCTTTTGCTCTCGCTCTCGCTTTTGCTTTTGCTCTCGCTCTCGCTTTTGCTTTTGCTTTTGCTTTTGCTTTTGCTTTTGCTTTTGCTCCCGCTCTCGCTCTCGCTCTCGCTCTCGCTCTCGCTCTCGCTCTCGCTTTTGCTCTCGCTCTCGCTTTTGCTTTTGCTTTTGCTCTCGCTCTCGCTTTTGCTTTTGCTTTTGCTCTCGCTTTTGCTCTCGCTCTCGCTTTTGCTTTTGCTCTCGCTCTCGCTCTCGCTTTTGCTTTTGCTTTTGCTTTTGCTCTCGCTCTCGCTCTCGCTCTCGCTCTCGCTCTCGCTCTCGCTCTCGCTCTCGCTCTCGCTCTCGCTCTCGCTCTCGCTCTCGCTCTCGCTCTCGCTCTCGCTCTCGCTCTCGCTCTCGCTTTTGCTTTTGCTTTTGCTTTTGCTTTTCCTTTGCTTTTGCTTTTGCTCTCGCTCTCGCTTTTGCTTTTGCTCTCGCTCTCGCTTTTGCTTTTGCTCTCGCTCTCGCTTTTGCTTTTGCTTTTGCTCTCGCTCTCGCTCTCGCTCTCGCTCTCGCTTTTGCTTTTGCTTTTGCTTTTCCTTTGCTTTTGCTTTTGCTCTCGCTCTCGCTTTTGCTTTTGCTTTTGCTCTCGCTCTCGCTTTTGCTCTCGCTCTCGCTTTTGCTTTTGCTTTTGCTCTCGCTCTCGCTTTTGCTTTTGCTTTTGCTCTCGCTTTTGCTCTCGCTCTCGCTTTTGCTTTTGCTCTCGCTCTCGCTTTTGCTTTTGCTTTTGCTTTTGCTTTTGCTTTTGCTTTTGCTTTTGCTTTTGCTTTTGCTCCCGCTCTCGCTCTCGCTCTCGCTCTCGCTCTCGCTCTCGCTCTCGCTCTCGCTCTCGCTCTCGCTCTCGCTCTCGCTTTTGCTCTCGCTCTCGCTTTTGCTTTTGCTTTTGCTCTCGCTCTCGCTTTTGCTTTTGCTTTTGCTCTCGCTTTTGCTCTCGCTTTCGCTTTTGCTTTTGCTCTCGCTCTCGCTCTCGCTTTTGCTTTTGCTTTTGCTTTTGCTCTCGCTCTCGCTCTCGCTCTCGCTCTCGCTCTCGCTCTCGCTCTCGCTCTCGCTCTCGCTCTCGCTCTCGCTCTCGCTCTCGCTCTCGCTCTCGCTCTCGCTCTCGCTCTCGCTCTCGCTCTCGCTCTCGCTTTTGCTTTTGCTTTTGCTTTTCCTTTGCTTTTGCTTTTGCTCTCGCTCTCGCTTTTGCTTTTGCTCTCGCTCTCGCTTTTGCTTTTGCTCTCGCTCTCGCTTTTGCTTTTGCTTTTGCTTTTGCTTTTGCTTTTGCTTTTGCTTTTGCTTTTGCTTTTGCTCTCGCTCTCGCTTTTGCTTTTCCTTTTGCTTTTGCTTTTCCTTTGCTTTTGCTATCGCTTTCGCTTTTGCTTTTGCTTTTGCTTTTGCTCTCGCTCTCGCCCTCGCTCTCGCTCTCGCTCTCGCTCTCGCCCTCGCTCTCGCTCTCGCTCTCGCTCTCGCTCTCGCTCTCGCTTTTGCTTTTGCTTTTGCTTTTCCTTTGCTTTTGCTTTTGCTCTCGCTCTCGCTTTTGCTTTTGCTTTTGCTTTTGCTCTCGCTCTCGCTTTTGCTCTCGCTCTCGCTTTTGCTTTTGCTCTCGCTCTCGCTTTTGCTTTTGCTTTTGCTCTCGCTTTTGCTCTCGCTCTCGCTTTTGCTTTTGCTCTCGCTCTCGCTTTTGCTTTTGCTTTTGCTTTTGCTTTTGCTTTTGCTTTTGCTCCCGCTCTCGCTCTCGCTCTCGCTCTCGCTCTCGCTCTCGCTCTCGCTCTCGCTCTCGCTCTCGCTCTCGCTCTCGCTTTTGCTCTCGCTCTCGCTTTTGCTTTTGCTTTTGCTCTCGCTCTCGCTTTTGCTTTTGCTTTTGCTCTCGCTTTTGCTCTCGCTCTCGCTTTTGCTTCTGCTCTCGCTCTCGCTCTCGCTTTTGCTTTTGCTTTTGCTTTTGCTCTCGCTCTCGCTCTCGCTCTCGCTCTCGCTCTCGCTCTCGCTTTTGCTTTTGCTTTTGCTTTTGCTTTTCCTTTGCTTTTGCTTTTGCTCTCGCTCTCGCTTTTGCTTTTGCTTTTGCTCTCGCTCTCGCTTTTGCTCTCGCTCTCGCTTTTGCTTTTGCTTTTGCTCTCGCTCTCGCTTTTGCTTTTGCTTTTGCTCTCGCTTTTGCTCTCGCTCTCGCTTTTGCTTTTGCTCTCGCTCTCGCTTTTGCTTTTGCTTTTGCTTTTGCTTTTGCTTTTGCTTTTGCTCTCGCTCTCGCTTTTGCTTTTGCTTTTGTTCTCGCTTTTGCTCTCGCTCTCGCTTTTGCTTTTGCTCTCGCTCTCGCTTTTGCTTTTGCTTTTGCTTTTGCTTTTGCTTTTGCTCTCGCTCTCGCTTTTGCTTTTGCTATCGCTTTCGCTTTTTCTTTTGCTTTTGCTTTTGCTTTTGCTATCGCTTTCGCTTTTGCTTTTGCTTTTGCTTTTGCTCTCGCTCTCGCCCTCGCTCTCGCTCTCGCTCTCGCTCTCGCTCTCGCTCTCGCTCTCGCTCTCGCTCTCGCTCTCGCTCTCGCTCTCGCTCTCGCTTTTGCTTTTGCTCTCGCTCTCGCTTTTGCTTTTGCTTTTGCTTTTGCTTTTGCTTTTGCTCTCGCCCTCGCTCTCGCTCTCGCTCTCGCTCTCGCTCTCGCTCTCGCTCTCGCTTTTGCTTTTGCTCTCGCTCTCGCTTTTGCTTTTGCTTTTGCTTTTGCTTTTGCTTTTGCTTTTGCTTTTGCTTTTGCTCTCGCCCTCGCTCTCGCTCTCGCTCTCGCTCTCGCTCTCGCTCTCGCTTTTGCTTTTGCTTTTGCTTTTGCTTTTGCTTTTCCTTTGCTTTTGCTTTTGCTCTCGCTCTCGCTTTTGCTTTTGCTTTTGCTCTCGCTCTCGCTTTTGCTCTCGCTCTCGCTTTTGCTTTTGCTTTTGCTCTCGCTCTCGCTTTTGCTTTTGCTTTTGCTCTCGCTCTCGCTTTTGCTTTTGCTTTTGCTCTCGCTTTTGCTCTCGCTCTCGCTTTTGCTTTTGCTCTCGCTCGCGCTTTTGCTTTTGCTTTTGCTTTTGCTTTTGCTTTTGCTTTTGCTTTTGCTCTCGCTCTCGCTCTCGCTCTCGCTCTCGCTCTGGCTCTCGCTCTCGCTCTCGCTCTCGCTCTCGCTCTGGCTCTCGCTCTCGCTCTCGCTCTCGCTCTCGCTCTCGCTCTCGCTTTTGCTTTTGCTTTTGCTCTCGCTTTTGCTCTCGCTCTCGCTTTTGCTTTTGCTCTCGCTCTCGCTTTTGCTTTTGCTTTTGCTTTTGCTTTTGCTTTTGCTTTTGCTTTTGCTCTCGCCCTCGCTCTCGCTCTCGCTTTTGCTTTTGCTTTTGCTCTCGCTCTCGCTTTTGCTCTCGCTCTCGCTTTTGCTTTTGCTTTTGCTCTCGCTCTCGCTTTTGCTTTTGCTTTTGCTCTCGCTTTTGCTCTCGCTCTCGCTTTTGCTTTTGCTCTCGCTCGCGCTTTTGCTCTCGCTCTCGCTTTTGCTTTTGCTTTTGCTCTCGCTCTCGCTCTCGCTCTCGCTCTCGCTCTCGCTCTCGCTCTCGCTCTCGCTCTCGCTCTCGCTCTCGCTCTCGCTCTCGCTCTCGCTCTCGCTCTCGCTCTCGCTCTCGCTCTCGCTCTCGCTCTCGCTCTCGCTCTCGCTCTCGCTCTCGCTCTCGCTCTCGCTCTCGCTCTCTCTTTCGCTCTCTCTTTCGCTCTCGCTTTTGCTCTCGCTTTTGCTTTTGCTTTTGCTTTTGCTTTTGCTTTTGCTTTTGCTTTTGCTTTTGCTTTTGCTTTTGCTTTTGCTTTTGCTTTTGCTTTTGCTTTTGCTTTTGCTTTTGCTTTTGCTTTTGCTTTTCCTTTGCTTTTGCTTTTGCTCTCGCTCTCGCTTTTGCTTTTGCTTTTGCTTTTGCTCTCGCTCTCGCTTTTGCTCTCGCTCTCGCTTTTGCTTTTGCTTTTGCTCTCGCTCTCGCTTTTGCTTTTGCTTTTGTTCTCGCTTTTGCTCTCGCTCTCGCTTTTGCTTTTGCTCTCGCTCTCGCTTTTGCTTTTGCTTTTGCTTTTGCTTTTGCTTTTGCTTTTGCTTTTGCTTTTGCTCTCGCTCTCGCTCTCGCTTTTGCTTTTGCTATCGCTTTCGCTTTTTCTTTTGCTTTTGCTTTTGCTTTTGCTATCGCTTTCGCTTTTGCTTTTGCTTTTGCTTTTGCTCTCGCTCTCGCTTTTGCTTTTGCTTTTGCTCTCGCTTTTGCTCTCGCTCTCGCTTTTGCTTTTGCTCTCGCTCTCGCTTTTGCTTTTGCTTTTGCTTTTGCTTTTGCTTTTGCTTTTGCTTTTGCTTTTGCTTTTGCTTTTGCTCCCGCTCTCGCTCTCGCTCTCGCTCTCGCTCTCGCTCTCGCTTTTGCTCTCGCTCTCGCTTTTGCTTTTGCTTTTGCTCTCGCTCTCGCTTTTGCTTTTGCTTTTGCTCTCGCTTTTGCTCTCGCTCTCGCTTTTGCTTTTGCTCTCGCTCTCGCTCTCGCTTTTGCTTTTGCTTTTGCTTTTGCTCTCGCTCTCGCTCTCGCTCTCGCTCTCGCTCTCGCTCTCGCTCTCGCTTTTGCTTTTGCTTTTGCTTTTGCTTTTGCTTTTCCTTTGCTTTTGCTTTTGCTCTCGCTCTCGCTTTTGCTTTTGCTCTCGCTCTCGCTTTTGCTTTTGCTCTCGCTCTCGCTTTTGCTTTTGCTTTTGCTTTTGCTTTTGCTCTCGCTCTCGCTTTTGCTTTTCCTTTTGCTTTTGCTTTTCCTTTGCTTTTGCTATCGCTTTCGCTTTTGCTTTTGCTTTTGCTTTTGCTCTCGCTCTCGCTCTCGCCCTCGCTCTCGCTCTCGCTCTCGCTCTCGCTCTCGCTCTCGCTCTCGCTCTCGCTTTTGCTTTTGCTTTTGCTTTTGCTTTTCCTTTGCTTTTGCTTTTGCTCTCGCTCTCGCTTTTGCTTTTGCTTTTGCTCTCGCTCTCGCTTTTGCTCTCGCTCTCGCTTTTGCTTTTGCTCTCGCTCTCGCTTTTGCTTTTGCTTTTGCTCTCGCTTTTGCTCTCGCTCTCGCTTTTGCTTTTGCTCTCGCTCTCGCTTTTGCTTTTGCTTTTGCTTTTGCTTTTGCTTTTGCTTTTGCTTTTGCTTTTGCTCCCGCTCTCGCTCTCGCTCTCGCTCTCGCTCTCGCTCTCGCTCTCGCTCTCGCTCTCGCTCTCGCTCTCGCTCTCGCTCTCGCTCTCGCTCTCGCTCTCGCTCTCGCTCTCGCTCTCTCTTTCGCTCTCGCTCTCGCTCTCGCTTTTGCTTTTGCTTTTGCTTTTGCTTTTGCTTTTGCTTTTGCTTTTGCTTTTGCTTTTGCTTTTGCTTTTGCTTTTGCTTTTGCTTTTGCTTTTGCTTTTGCTTTTGCTTTTGCTTTTGCTTTTGCTTTTGCTTTTGCTTTTGCTTTTGCTTTTGCTTTTGCTTTTGCTTTTGCTTTTGCTTTTGCTTTTGCTTTTGCTTTTGCTTTTGCTTTTGCTTTTGCTTTTGCTTTTGCTTTTGCTTTTGCTTTTGCTTTTGCTTTTGCTTTTGCTTTTGCTTTTGCTTTTGCTTTTGCTTTTGCTTTTGCTTTTGCTTTTGCTTTTGCTTTTGCTTTTGCTTTTGCTTTTGCTTTTGCTTTTGCTTTTGCTTTGCTTTTGCTTTTGCTCTCGCTCTCGCTTTTGCTTTTGCTTTTGCTTTTGCTCTCGCTCTCGCTTTTGCTCTCGCTCTCGCTTTTGCTTTTGCTTTTGCTCTCGCTCTCGCTTTTGCTTTTGCTGTTGTTCTCGCTTTTGCTCTCGCTCTCGCTTTTGCTTTTGCTCTCGCTCTCGCTTTTGCTTTTGCTTTTGCTTTTGCTTTTGCTTTTGCTCTCGCTCTCGCTTTTGCTTTTGCTTTTGCTCTCGCTCTCGCCCTCGCTCTCGCTCTCGCTCTCGCTCTCGCTCTCGCCCTCGCTCTCGCTTTTGCTTTTGCTATCGCTTTCGCTTTTTCTTTTGCTTTTGCTTTTGCTTTTGCTATCGCTTTCGCTTTTGCTTTTGCTTTTGCTTTTGCTCTCGCTCTCGCCCTCGCTCTCGCTCTCGCTCTCGCTCTCGCTCTCGCCCTCGCTCTCGCTCTCGCTCTCGCTCTCGCTCTCGCTCTCGCTCTCGCTCTCGCTCTCGCTCTCGCTTTTGCTTTTGCTTTTGCTTTTCCTTTGCTTTTGCTTTTGCTCTCGCTCTCGCTTTTGCTTTTGCTTTTGCTCTCGCTCTCGCTCTCGCTCTCGCTCTCGCTTTTGCTTTTGCTTTTGCTTTTCCTTTGCTTTTGCTTTTGCTCTCGCTCTCGCTTTTGCTTTTGCTTTTGCTCTCGCTCTCGCTTTTGCTCTCGCTCTCGCTTTTGCTTTTGCTTTTGCTCTCGCTCTCGCTTTTGCTTTTGCTTTTGCTCTCGCTTTTGCTCTCGCTCTCGCTTTTGCTTTTGCTCTCGCTCTCGCTTTTGCTTTTGCTTTTGCTTTTGCTTTTGCTTTTGCTCCCGCTCTCGCTCTCGCTCTCGCTCTCGCTCTCGCTCTCGCTCTCGCTCTCGCTTTTGCTCTCGCTCTCGCTTTTGCTTTTGCTTTTGCTCTCGCTCTCGCTTTTGCTTTTGCTTTTGCTCTCGCTTTTGCTCTCGCTCTCGCTTTTGCTTTTGCTCTCGCTCTCGCTCTCGCTTTTGCTTTTGCTTTTGCTTTTGCTCTCGCTCTCGCTCTCGCTCTCGCTCTCGCTCTCGCTCTCGCTCTCGCTCTCGCTCTCGCTCTCGCTCTCGCTCTCGCTCTCGCTCTCGCTCTCGCTCTCGCTTTTGCTTTTGCTTTTGCTTTTGCTTTTCCTTTGCTTTTGCTTTTGCTCTCGCTCTCGCTTTTGCTTTTGCTCTCGCTCTCGCTTTTGCTTTTGCTCTCGCTCTCGCTTTTGCTTTTGCTTTTGCTCTCGCTCTCGCTCTCGCTCTCGCTCTCGCTTTTGCTTTTGCTTTTGCTTTTCCTTTGCTTTTGCTTTTGCTCTCGCTCTCGCTTTTGCTTTTGCTTTTGCTCTCGCTCTCGCTTTTGCTCTCGCTCTCGCTTTTGCTTTTGCTTTTGCTCTCGCTCTCGCTTTTGCTTTTGCTTTTGCTCTCGCTTTTGCTCTCGCTCTCGCTTTTGCTTTTGCTCTCGCTCTCGCTTTTGCTTTTGCTTTTGCTTTTGCTTTTGCTTTTGCTTTTGCTTTTGCTTTTGCTCCCGCTCTCGCTCTCGCTCTCGCTCTCGCTCTCGCTCTCGCTCTCGCTCTCGCTCTCGCTCTCGCTCTCGCTCTCGCTTTTGCTCTCGCTCTCGCTTTTGCTTTTGCTTTTGCTCTCGCTCTCGCTTTTGCTTTTGCTTTTGCTCTCGCTTTTGCTCTCGCTTTCGCTTTTGCTTTTGCTCTCGCTCTCGCTCTCGCTTTTGCTTTTGCTTTTGCTTTTGCTCTCGCTCTCGCTCTCGCTCTCGCTCTCGCTCTCGCTCTCGCTCTCGCTCTCGCTCTCGCTCTCGCTCTCGCTCTCGCTCCCGCTCTCGCTCTCGCTCTCGCTCTCGCTCTCGCTCTCGCTCTCGCTTTTGCTCTCGCTCTCGCTTTTGCTTTTGCTTTTGCTCTCGCTCTCGCTTTTGCTTTTGCTTTTGCTCTCGCTTTTGCTCTCGCTCTCGCTTTTGCTTTTGCTCTCGCTCTCGCTCTCGCTTTTGCTTTTGCTTTTGCTTTTGCTCTCGCTCTCGCTCTCGCTCTCGCTCTCGCTCTCGCTCTCGCTCTCGCTCTCGCTCTCGCTCTCGCTCTCGCTCTCGCTCTCGCTCTCGCTCTCGCTCTCGCTCTCGCTCTCGCTCTCGCTCTCGCTCTCGCTCTCGCTTTTGCTTTTGCTTTTGCTTTTGCTTTTCCTTTGCTTTTGCTTTTGCTCTCGCTCTCGCTTTTGCTTTTGCTCTCGCTCTCGCTTTTGCTTTTGCTCTCGCTCTCGCTTTTGCTTTTGCTTTTGCTCTCGCTCTCGCTCTCGCTCTCGCTCTCGCTTTTGCTTTTGCTTTTGCTTTTCCTTTGCTTTTGCTTTTGCTCTCGCTCTCGCTTTTGCTTTTGCTTTTGCTCTCGCTCTCGCTTTTGCTCTCGCTCTCGCTTTTGCTTTTGCTTTTGCTCTCGCTCTCGCTTTTGCTTTTGCTTTTGCTCTCGCTTTTGCTCTCGCTCTCGCTCTCGCTCTCGCTCTCGCTCTCGCTTTTGCTCTCGCTCTCGCTTTTGCTTTTGCTTTTGCTCTCGCTCTCGCTTTTGCTTTTGCTTTTGCTCTCGCTTTTGCTCTCGCTTTCGCTTTTGCTTTTGCTCTCGCTCTCGCTCTCGCTTTTGCTTTTGCTTTTGCTTTTGCTCTCGCTCTCGCTCTCGCTCTCGCTCTCGCTCTCGCTCTCGCTCTCGCTCTCGCTCTCGCTCTCGCTCTCGCTCTCGCTCTCGCTCTCGCTCTCGCTCTCGCTCTCGCTCTCGCTCTCGCTCTCGCTCTCGCTTTTGCTTTTGCTTTTGCTTTTCCTTTGCTTTTGCTTTTGCTCTCGCTCTCGCTTTTGCTTTTGCTCTCGCTCTCGCTTTTGCTTTTGCTCTCGCTCTCGCTTTTGCTTTTGCTTTTGCTTTTGCTTTTGCTTTTGCTTTTGCTTTTGCTCTCGCTCTCGCTTTTGCTTTTCCTTTTGCTTTTGCTTTTCCTTTGCTTTTGCTATCGCTTTCGCTTTTGCTTTTGCTTTTGCTTTTGCTCTCGCTCTCGCCCTCGCTCTCGCTCTCGCTCTCGCTCTCGCCCTCGCTCTCGCTCTCGCTCTCGCTCTCGCTCTCGCTCTCGCTCTCGCTCTCGCTTTTGCTTTTGCTTTTGCTTTTCCTTTGCTTTTGCTTTTGCTCTCGCTCTCGCTTTTGCTTTTGCTTTTGCTTTTGCTCTCGCTCTCGCTTTTGCTCTCGCTCTCGCTTTTGCTTTTGCTCTCGCTCTCGCTTTTGCTTTTGCTTTTGCTCTCGCTTTTGCTCTCGCTATCGCTTTTGCTTTTGCTCTCGCTCTCGCTTTTGCTTTTGCTTTTGCTTTTGCTTTTGCTTTTGCTTTTGCTCCCGCTCTCGCTCTCGCTCTCGCTCTCGCTCTCGCTCTCGCTCTCGCTCTCGCTCTCGCTCTCGCTCTCGCTCTCGCTCTCGCTCTCGCTTTTGCTCTCGCTCTCGCTTTTGCTTTTGCTTTTGCTCTCGCTCTCGCTTTTGCTTTTGCTTTTGCTCTCGCTTTTGCTCTCGCTCTCGCTTTTGCTTCTGCTCTCGCTCTCGCTCTCGCTTTTGCTTTTGCTTTTGCTTTTGCTCTCGCTCTCGCTCTCGCTCTCGCTCTCGCTCTCGCTCTCGCTTTTGCTTTTGCTTTTGCTTTTGCTTTTCCTTTGCTTTTGCTTTTGCTCTCGCTCTCGCTTTTGCTTTTGCTTTTGCTCTCGCTCTCGCTTTTGCTCTCGCTCTCGCTTTTGCTTTTGCTTTTGCTCTCGCTCTCGCTTTTGCTTTTGCTTTTGCTCTCGCTTTTGCTCTCGCTC
This sequence comes from Bombus muscorum, assembly GCA_963971185.1. Lineage (NCBI taxonomy): Eukaryota > Metazoa > Arthropoda > Insecta > Hymenoptera > Apidae > Bombus > Bombus muscorum. The sequence continues at coordinate 1,118,988 of CAXAQV010000010.1, forward strand.
TCGCTTTTGCTTTTGCTCTCGCTCTCGCTTTTGCTTTTGCTTTTGCTTTTGCTTTTGCTTTTGCTTTTGCTCTCGCTCTCGCTTTTGCTTTTGCTTTTGTTCTCGCTTTTGCTCTCGCTCTCGCTTTTGCTTTTGCTCTCGCTCTCGCTTTTGCTTTTGCTTTTGCTTTTGCTTTTGCTTTTGCTTTTGCTCTCGCTCTCGCTTTTGCTTTTGCTATCGCTTTCGCTTTTTCTTTTGCTTTTGCTTTTGCTTTTGCTATCGCTTTCGCTTTTGCTTTTGCTTTTGCTTTTGCTCTCGCTCTCGCCCTCGCTCTCGCTCTCGCTCTCGCTCTCGCTCTCGCTCTCGCTCTCGCTCTCGCTCTCGCTTTTGCTTTTGCTCTCGCTCTCGCTTTTGCTTTTGCTTTTGCTTTTGCTTTTGCTTTTGCTCTCGCCCTCGCTCTCGCTCTCGCTTTTGCTTTTGCTCTCGCTCTCGCTTTTGCTTTTGCTTTTGCTTTTGCTTTTGCTTTTGCTTTTGCTCTCGCTCTCGCTCTCGCTCTCGCTCTCGCTCTCGCTCTCGCTCTCGCTCTCGCTCTCGCTCTCGCTTTTGCTTTTGCTCTCGCTCTCGCTTTTGCTTTTGCTTTTGCTTTTGCTTTTGCTTTTGCTTTTGCTCTCGCCCTCGCTCTCGCTCTCGCTCTCGCTCTCGCTCTCGCTCTCGCTCTCGCTCCCGCTCTCGCTTTTGCTCTCGCTCTCGCTTTTGCTTTTGCTTTTGCTCTCGCTCTCGCTTTTGCTTTTGCTGTTGTTCTCGCTTTTGCTCTCGCTCTCGCTTTTGCTTTTGCTCTCGCTCTCGCTTTTGCTTTTGCTTTTGCTTTTGCTTTTGCTTTTGCTCTCGCTCTCGCTTTTGCTTTTGCTTTTGCTCTCGCTCTCGCCCTCGCTCTCGCTCTCGCTCTCGCTCTCGCTCTCGCCCTCGCTCTCGCTTTTGCTTTTGCTATCGCTTTCGCTTTTTCTTTTGCTTTTGCTTTTGCTTTTGCTATCGCTTTCGCTTTTGCTTTTGCTTTTGCTTTTGCTCTCGCTCTCGCCCTCGCTCTCGCTCTCGCTCTCGCTCTCGCTCTCGCCCTCGCTCTCGCTCTCGCTCTCGCTCTCGCTCTCGCTCTCGCTCTCGCTTTTGCTTTTGCTTTTGCTTTTCCTTTGCTTTTGCTTTTGCTCTCGCTCTCGCTTTTGCTTTTGCTTTTGCTCTCGCTCTCGCTCTCGCTCTCGCTCTCGCTTTTGCTTTTGCTTTTGCTTTTCCTTTGCTTTTGCTTTTGCTCTCGCTCTCGCTTTTGCTTTTGCTTTTGCTCTCGCTCTCGCTTTTGCTCTCGCTCTCGCTTTTGCTTTTGCTTTTGCTCTCGCTCTCGCTTTTGCTTTTGCTTTTGCTCTCGCTTTTGCTCTCGCTCTCGCTTTTGCTTTTGCTCTCGCTCTCGCTTTTGCTTTTGCTTTTGCTTTTGCTTTTGCTTTTGCTCCCGCTCTCGCTCTCGCTCTCGCTCTCGCTCTCGCTCTCGCTCTCGCTTTTGCTCTCGCTCTCGCTTTTGCTTTTGCTTTTGCTCTCGCTCTCGCTTTTGCTTTTGCTTTTGCTCTCGCTTTTGCTCTCGCTTTCGCTTTTGCTTTTGCTCTCGCTCTCGCTCTCGCTTTTGCTTTTGCTTTTGCTTTTGCTCTCGCTCTCGCTCTCGCTTTTGCTTTTGCTCTCGCTCTCGCTTTTGCTTTTGCTCTCGCACTCGCTTTTGCTTTTGCTTTTGCTCTCGCTCTCGCTCTCGCTCTCGCTCTCGCTTTTGCTTTTGCTTTTGCTTTTCCTTTGCTTTTGCTTTTGCTCTCGCTCTCGCTTTTGCTTTTGCTTTTGCTCTCGCTCTCGCTTTTGCTCTCGCTCTCGCTTTTGCTTTTGCTTTTGCTCTCGCTCTCGCTTTTGCTTTTGCTTTTGCTCTCGCTTTTGCTCTCGCTCTCGCTTTTGCTTTTGCTCTCGCTCTCGCTTTTGCTTTTGCTTTTGCTTTTGCTTTTGCTTTTGCTTTTGCTTTTGCTCCCGCTCTCGCTCTCGCTCTCGCTCTCGCTCTCGCTCTCGCTCTCGCTCTCGCTCTCGCTCTCGCTCTCGCTCTCGCTTTTGCTCTCGCTCTCGCTTTTGCTTTTGCTTTTGCTCTCGCTCTCGCTCTCGCTCTCGCTCTCGCTCTCGCTCTCGCTCTCGCTCTCGCTCTCGCTCTCGCTTTTGCTCTCGCTCTCGCTTTTGCTTTTGCTTTTGCTCTCGCTCTCGCTTTTGCTTTTGCTTTTGCTCTCGCTTTTGCTCTCGCTTTCGCTTTTGCTTTTGCTCTCGCTCTCGCTCTCGCTTTTGCTTTTGCTTTTGCTTTTGCTCTCGCTCTCGCTCTCGCTCTCGCTCTCGCTCTCGCTCTCGCTCTCGCTCTCGCTCTCGCTCTCGCTCTCGCTCTCGCTCTCGCTCTCGCTCTCGCTCTCGCTCTCGCTCTCGCTCTCGCTCTCGCTTTTGCTTTTGCTTTTGCTTTTCCTTTGCTTTTGCTTTTGCTCTCGCTCTCGCTTTTGCTTTTGCTCTCGCTCTCGCTTTTGCTTTTGCTCTCGCTCTCGCTTTTGCTTTTGCTTTTGCTTTTGCTTTTGCTTTTGCTTTTGCTTTTGCTCTCGCTCTCGCTTTTGCTTTTCCTTTTGCTTTTGCTTTTCCTTTGCTTTTGCTATCGCTTTCGCTTTTGCTTTTGCTTTTGCTTTTGCTCTCGCTCTCGCCCTCGCTCTCGCTCTCGCTCTCGCTCTCGCCCTCGCTCTCGCTCTCGCTCTCGCTCTCGCTCTCGCTCTCGCTCTCGCTCTCGCTTTTGCTTTTGCTTTTGCTTTTCCTTTGCTTTTGCTTTTGCTCTCGCTCTCGCTTTTGCTTTTGCTTTTGCTTTTGCTCTCGCTCTCGCTTTTGCTCTCGCTCTCGCTTTTGCTTTTGCTCTCGCTCTCGCTTTTGCTTTTGCTTTTGCTCTCGCTTTTGCTCTCGCTCTCGCTTTTGCTTTTGCTCTCGCTCTCGCTTTTGCTTTTGCTTTTGCTTTTGCTTTTGCTTTTGCTTTTGCTCCCGCTCTCGCTCTCGCTCTCGCTCTCGCTCTCGCTCTCGCTCTCGCTCTCGCTCTCGCTCTCGCTCTCGCTCTCGCTCTCGCTCTCGCTTTTGCTCTCGCTCTCGCTTTTGCTTTTGCTTTTGCTCTCGCTCTCGCTTTTGCTTTTGCTTTTGCTCTCGCTTTTGCTCTCGCTCTCGCTTTTGCTTCTGCTCTCGCTCTCGCTCTCGCTTTTGCTTTTGCTTTTGCTTTTGCTCTCGCTCTCGCTCTCGCTCTCGCTCTCGCTCTCGCTCTCGCTTTTGCTTTTGCTTTTGCTTTTGCTTTTCCTTTGCTTTTGCTTTTGCTCTCGCTCTCGCTTTTGCTTTTGCTTTTGCTCTCGCTCTCGCTTTTGCTCTCGCTCTCGCTTTTGCTTTTGCTTTTGCTCTCGCTCTCGCTTTTGCTTTTGCTTTTGCTCTCGCTTTTGCTCTCGCTCTCGCTTTTGCTTTTGCTCTCGCTCTCGCTTTTGCTTTTGCTTTTGCTTTTGCTTTTGCTTTTGCTTTTGCTCTCGCTCTCGCTTTTGCTTTTGCTTTTGTTCTCGCTTTTGCTCTCGCTCTCGCTTTTGCTTTTGCTCTCGCTCTCGCTTTTGCTTTTGCTTTTGCTTTTGCTTTTGCTTTTGCTCTCGCTCTCGCTTTTGCTTTTGCTATCGCTTTCGCTTTTTCTTTTGCTTTTGCTTTTGCTTTTGCTATCGCTTTCGCTTTTGCTTTTGCTTTTGCTTTTGCTCTCGCTCTCGCCCTCGCTCTCGCTCTCGCTCTCGCTCTCGCTCTCGCTCTCGCTCTCGCTCTCGCTCTCGCTCTCGCTCTCGCTCTCGCTCTCGCTTTTGCTTTTGCTCTCGCTCTCGCTTTTGCTTTTGCTTTTGCTTTTGCTTTTGCTTTTGCTCTCGCCCTCGCTCTCGCTCTCGCTTTTGCTTTTGCTCTCGCTCTCGCTTTTGCTTTTGCTTTTGCTTTTGCTTTTGCTTTTGCTTTTGCTCTCGCTCTCGCTCTCGCTCTCGCTCTCGCTCTCGCTCTCGCTCTCGCTCTCGCTCTCGCTCTCGCTCTCGCTTTTGCTTTTGCTCTCGCTCTCGCTTTTGCTTTTGCTTTTGCTTTTGCTTTTGCTTTTGCTTTTGCTCTCGCCCTCGCTCTCGCTCTCGCTCTCGCTCTCGCTCTCGCTCTCGCTCTCGCTCCCGCTCTCGCTTTTGCTTTTGCTCTCGCTCTCGCTTTTGCTTTTGCTTTTGCTTTTGCTTTTGCTTTTGCTTTTGCTCTCGCCCTCGCTCTCGCTCTCGCTTTTGCTTTTGCTCTCGCTCTCGCTTTTGCTTTTGCTTTTGCTTTTGCTTTTGCTTTTCCTTTGCTTTTGCTTTTGCTCTCGCTCTCGCTTTTGCTTTTGCTTTTGCTCTCGCTCTCGCTTTTGCTCTCGCTCTCGCTTTTGCTTTTGCTTTTGCTCTCGCTCTCGCTTTTGCTTTTGCTTTTGCTCTCGCTCTCGCTTTTGCTTTTGCTTTTGCTCTCGCTTTTGCTCTCGCTCTCGCTTTTGCTTTTGCTCTCGCTCGCGCTTTTGCTTTTGCTTTTGCTTTTGCTTTTGCTTTTGCTTTTGCTTTTGCTTTTGCTCTCGCTCTCGCTCTCGCTCTCGCTCTCGCTCTGGCTCTCGCTCTCGCTCTCGCTCTCGCTCTCGCTCTGGCTCTCGCTCTCGCTCTCGCTCTCGCTCTCGCTCTCGCTCTCGCTTTTGCTTTTGCTTTTGCTCTCGCTTTTGCTCTCGCTCTCGCTTTTGCTTTTGCTCTCGCTCTCGCTTTTGCTTTTGCTTTTGCTTTTGCTTTTGCTTTTGCTTTTGCTTTTGCTCTCGCCCTCGCTCTCGCTCTCGCTTTTGCTTTTGCTCTCGCTCTCGCTTTTGCTTTTGCTTTTGCTTTTGCTTTTGCTTTTGCTCTCGCTCTCGCTCTCGCTCTCGCTCTCGCTCTCGCTCTCGCTCTCGCTCTCGCTCTCGCTCTCGCTCTCGCTCTCGCTCTCGCTCTCGCTCTCGCTCTCGCTCTCGCTCTCGCTTTTGCTTTTGCTTTTGCTTTTCCTTTGCTTTTGCTTTTGCTCTCGCTCTCGCTTTTGCTTTTGCTTTTGCTCTCGCTCTCGCTTTTGCTCTCGCTCTCGCTTTTGCTTTTGCTTTTGCTCTCGCTCTCGCTTTTGCTTTTGCTTTTGCTCTCGCTTTTGCTCTCGCTCTCGCTTTTGCTTTTGCTCTCGCTCGCGCTTTTGCTCTCGCTCTCGCTTTTGCTTTTGCTTTTGCTCTCGCTCTCGCTCTCGCTCTCGCTCTCGCTCTCGCTCTCGCTCTCGCTCTCGCTCTCGCTCTCGCTCTCGCTCTCGCTCTCGCTCTCGCTCTCGCTCTCGCTCTCTCTTTCGCTCTCTCTTTCGCTCTCTCTTTCGCTCTCGCTTTTGCTCTCGCTTTTGCTTTTGCTTTTGCTTTTGCTTTTGCTTTTGCTTTTGCTTTTGCTTTTGCTTTTGCTTTTGCTTTTGCTTTTGCTTTTGCTTTTCCTTTGCTTTTGCTTTTGCTCTCGCTCTCGCTTTTGCTTTTGCTTTTGCTTTTGCTCTCGCTCTCGCTTTTGCTCTCGCTCTCGCTTTTGCTTTTGCTTTTGCTCTCGCTCTCGCTTTTGCTTTTGCTTTTGTTCTCGCTTTTGCTCTCGCTCTCGCTTTTGCTTTTGCTCTCGCTCTCGCTTTTGCTTTTGCTTTTGCTTTTGCTTTTGCTTTTGCTCTCGCTCTCGCTCTCGCTTTTGCTTTTGCTATCGCTTTCGCTTTTTCTTTTGCTTTTGCTTTTGCTTTTGCTATCGCTTTCGCTTTTGCTTTTGCTTTTGCTTTTGCTTTTGCTCTCGCTCTCGCTTTTGCTTTTGCTTTTGCTCTCGCTTTTGCTCTCGCTCTCGCTTTTGCTTTTGCTCTCGCTCTCGCTTTTGCTTTTGCTTTTGCTTTTGCTTTTGCTTTTGCTTTTGCTTTTGCTCCCGCTCTCGCT
>CAXAQV010000010.1:1130000-1232500 GCA_963971185.1 Bombus muscorum
CGCTCTCGCTCTCGCTCTCGCTCTCGCTCTCGCTCTCGCTCTCGCTCTCGCTCTCGCTTTTGCTTTTGCTTTTGCTTTTGCTTTTCCTTTGCTTTTGCTTTTGCTCTCGCTCTCGCTTTTGCTTTTGCTCTCGCTCTCGCTTTTGCTTTTGCTCTCGCTCTCGCTTTTGCTTTTGCTTTTGCTTTTGCTCTCGCTCTCGCTTTTGCTTTTCCTTTTGCTTTTGCTTTTCCTTTGCTTTTGCTATCGCTTTCGCTTTTGCTTTTGCTTTTGCTTTTGCTCTCGCTCTCGCCCTCGCTCTCGCTCTCGCTCTCGCTCTCGCCCTGGCTCTCGCTCTCGCTCTCGCTCTCGCTCTCGCTCTCGCTCTCGCTCTCGCTCTCGCTCTCGCTCTCGCTCTCGCTTTTGCTTTTGCTTTTGCTTTTCCTTTGCTTTTGCTTTTGCTCTCGCTCTCGCTTTTGCTTTTGCTTTTGCTCTCGCTCTCGCTTTTGCTCTCGCTCTCGCTTTTGCTTTTGCTCTCGCTCTCGCTTTTGCTTTTGCTTTTGCTCTCGCTTTTGCTCTCGCTCTCGCTTTTGCTTTTGCTCTCGCTCTCGCTTTTGCTTTTGCTTTTGCTTTTGCTTTTGCTTTTGCTTTTGCTCCCGCTCTCGCTCTCGCTCTCGCTCTCGCTCTCGCTCTCGCTCTCGCTCTCGCTCTCGCTCTCGCTCTCGCTCTCGCTCTCGCTCTCGCTCTCGCTCTCGCTCTCGCTCTCGCTTTTGCTCTCGCTCTCGCTTTTGCTTTTGCTTTTGCTCTCGCTCTCGCTTTTGCTTTTGCTTTTGCTCTCGCTTTTGCTCTCGCTCTCGCTTTTGCTTCTGCTCTCGCTCTCGCTCTGGCTTTTGCTTTTGCTTTTGCTTTTGCTCTCGCTCTCGCTCTCGCTCTCGCTCTCGCTCTCGCTCTCGCTCTCGCTCTCGCTCTCGCTCTCGCTCTCGCTCTCGCTCTCGCTCTCGCTCTCGCTCTCGCTCTCGCTCTCGCTTTTGCTTTTGCTTTTGCTTTTGCTTTTCCTTTGCTTTTGCTTTTGCTCTCGCTCTCGCTTTTGCTTTTGCTTTTGCTCTCGCTCTCGCTTTTGCTCTCGCTCTCGCTTTTGCTTTTGCTTTTGCTCTCGCTCTCGCTTTTGCTTTTGCTTTTGCTCTCGCTCTCGCTTTTGCTTTTGCTTTTGCTCTCGCTTTTGCTCTCGCTCTCGCTTTTGCTTTTGCTCTCGCTCTCGCTTTTGCTTTTGCTTTTGCTTTTGCTTTTGCTCTCGCTCTCGCTCTCGCTCTCGCTCTCGCTCTCGCTCTCGCTCTCGCTCTCGCTCTCGCTCTCGCTCTCGCTCTCGCTCTCGCTCTCGCTCTCGCTCTCGCTCTCGCTCTCGCTCTCGCTCTCGCTCTCGCTCTCGCTTTTGCTTTTGCTTTTGCTTTTGCTTTTCCTTTGCTTTTGCTTTTGCTCTCGCTCTCGCTTTTGCTTTTGCTCTCGCTCCCGCTTTTGCTTTTGCTTTTGCTTTTGCTCTCGCTCTCGCTTTTGCTTTTGCTTTTGCTTTTGCTTTTGCTTTTCCTTTGCTTTTGCTGTCGCTTTCGCTTTTGCTTTTGCTTTTGCTTTTGCTTTTGCTCTCGCTCTCGCCCTCGCTCTCGCTCTCGCTCTCGCTCTCGCTCTCGCTCTCGCTTTTGCTTTTGCTTTTGCTTTTCCTTTGCTTTTGCTTTTGCTCTCGCTCTCGCTTTTGCTTTTGCTTTTGCTCTCGCTCTCGCTTTTGCTCTCGCTCTCGCTTTTGCTTTTGCTTTTGCTCTCGCTCTCGCTTTTGCTTTTGCTTTTGCTCTCGCTTTTGCTCTCGCTCTCGCTTTTGCTTTTGCTCTCGCTCTCGCTTTTGCTCTCGCTCTCGCTTTTGCTTTTGCTTTTGCTCTCGCTCTCGCTTTTGCTTTTGCTTTTGCTCTCGCTTTTGCTCTCGCTTTTGCTCTCGCTCTCGCTTTTGCTTTTGCTCTCGCTCTCGCTTTTGCTTTTGCTTTTGCTTTTGCTTTTGCTCCCGCTCTCGCTCTCGCTCTCGCTCTCGCTCTCGCTCTCGCTCTCGCTCTCGCTCTCGCTCTCGCTCTCGCTCTCGCTCTCGCTCTCGCTCTCGCTCTCGCTCTCGCTCTCGCTCTCGCTCTCGCTCTCGCTTTTGCTTTTGCTTTTGCTTTTGCTTTTCCTTTGCTTTTGCTTTTGCTCTTGCTCTCGCTTTTGCTTTTGCTTTTGCTCTCGCTCTCGCTTTTGCTCTCGCTCTCGCTTTTGCTTTTGCTTTTGCTCTCGCTCTCGCTTTTGCTTTTGCTTTTGCTCTCGCTTTTGCTCTCGCTCTCGCTTTTGCTTTTGCTCTCGCTCTCGCTTTTGCTTTTGCTTTTGCTTTTGCTTTTGCTCTCGCTCTCGCTCTCGCTCTCGCTCTCGCTCTCGCTCTCGCTCTCGCTCTCGCTCTCGCTCTCGCTCTCGCTCTCGCTCTCGCTCTCGCTCTCGCTCTCGCTCTCTCTTTCGCTCTCGCTCTCGCTCTCGCTTTTGCTTTTGCTTTTGCTTTTGCTTTTGATTTTGCTTTTGCTTTTGCTTTTGCTTTTGCTTTTGCTTTTGCTTTTGCTTTTGCTTTTGCTTTTGCTTTTGCTTTTGCTTTTGCTTTTGCTTTTGCTTTTGCTTTTGCTTTTGCTTTTGCTTTTGCTTTTGCTTTTGCTTTTGCTTTTGCTTTTGCTTTTGCTTTTGCTTTTGCTTTTGCTTTTGCTTTTGCTTTTGCTTTTGCTTTCGCTTTTGCTTTTGCTCTCGCTCTCGCTTTTGCTTTTGCTCTCGCTCTCGCTTTTGCTTTTGCTTTTGCTTTTGCTTTTGCTTTTGCTTTTGCTCCCGCTCTCGCTCTCGCTCTCGCTCTCGCTCTCGCTCTCGCTCTCGCTCTCGCTCTCGCTTTTGCTCTCGCTCTCGCTTTTGCTTTTGCTTTTGCTCTCGCTCTCGCTTTTGCTTTTGCTTTTGCTCTCGCTTTTGCTCTCGCTCTCGCTTTTGCTTTTGCTCTCGCTCTCGCTCTCGCTTTTGCTTTTGCTTTTGCTTTTGCTCTCGCTCTCGCTCTCGCTCTCGCTCTCGCTCTCGCTCTCGCTCTCGCTCTCGCTCTCGCTCTCGCTCTCGCTCTCGCTCTCGCTCTCGCTCTCGCTCTCGCTCTCGCTCTCGCTCTCGCTCTCGCTCTCGCTTTTGCTTTTGCTTTTGCTTTTGCTTTTCCTTTGCTTTTGCTTTTGCTCTCGCTCTCGCTTTTGCTTTTGCTCTCGCTCTCGCTTTTGCTTTTGCTCTCGCTCTCGCTTTTGCTTTTGCTTTTGCTTTTGCTCTCGCTCTCGCTTTTGCTTTTCCTTTTGCTTTTGCTTTTCCTTTGCTTTTGCTATCGCTTTCGCTTTTGCTTTTGCTTTTGCTTTTGCTCTCGCTCTCGCCCTCCTCTCGCTCTCGCTCTCGCTCTCGCCCTCGCTCTCGCTCTCGCTCTCGCTCTCGCTCTCGCTCTCGCTCTCGCTCTCGCTTTTGCTTTTGCTTTTGCTTTTCCTTTGCTTTTGCTTTTGCTCTCGCTCTCGCTCTCGCTTTTGCTTTTGCTTTTGCTCTCGCTCTCGCTTTTGCTCTCGCTCTCGCTTTTGCTTTTGCTTTTGCTCTCGCTCTCGCTTTTGCTTTTGCTTTTGCTCTCGCTTTTGCTCTCGCTCTCGCTTTTGCTTTTGCTCTCGCTCTCGCTTTTGCTTTTGCTTTTGCTTTTGCTTTTGCTTTTGCTCCCGCTCTCGCTCTCGCTCTCGCTCTCGCTCTCGCTCTCGCTCTCGCTCTCGCTCTCGCTCTCGCTCTCGCTCTCGCTCTCGCTCTCGCTCTCGCTCTCGCTTTTGCTCTCGCTCTCGCTTTTGCTTTTGCTTTTGCTCTCGCTCTCGCTTTTGCTTTTGCTTTTGCTCTCGCTTTTGCTCTCGCTCTCGCTTTTGCTTCTGCTCTCGCTCTCGCTCTCGCTTTTGCTTTTGCTTTTGCTTTTGCTCTCGCTCTCGCTCTCGCTCTCGCTCTCGCTCTCGCTCTCGCTCTCGCTCTCGCTCTCGCTCTCGCTCTCGCTCTCGCTCTCGCTCTCGCTCTCGCTCTCGCTCTCGCTCTCGCTCTCGCTCTCGCTCTCGCTTTTGCTTTTGCTTTTGCTTTTGCTTTTCCTTTGCTTTTGCTTTTGCTCTCGCTCTCGCTTTTGCTTTTGCTTTTGCTCTCGCTCTCGCTTTTGCTCTCGCTCTCGCTTTTGCTTTTGCTTTTGCTCTCGCTCTCGCTTTTGCTTTCGCTTTTGCTCTCGCTTTTGCTCTCGCTCTCGCTTTTGCTTTTGCTCTCGCTCTCGCTTTTGCTTTTGCTTTTGCTTTTGCTCTCGCTCTCGCTCTCGCTCTCGCTCTCGCTCTCGCTCTCGCTCTCGCTCTCGCTCTCGCTCTCGCTCTCGCTCTCGCTCTCGCTCTCGCTCTCGCTCTCGCTCTCGCTCTCGCTCTCGCTCTCGCTCTCGCTCTCGCTCTCGCTCTCGCTCTCGCTCTCGCTTTTGCTCTCGCTCTCGCTTTTGCTTTTGCTTTTGCTCTCGCTCTCGCTTTTGCTTTTGCTTTTGCTCTCGCTTTTGCTCTCGCTCTCGCTTTTGCTTCTGCTCTCGCTCTCGCTCTCGCTTTTGCTTTTGCTTTTGCTTTTGCTCTCGCTCTCGCTTTTGCTTTTGCTTTTGCTCTCGCTCTCGCTTTTGCTTTTGCTTTTGCTCTCGCTTTTGCTCTCGCTCTCGCTTTTGCTTCTGCTCTCGCTCTCGCTCTCGCTCTCGCTTTTGCTTTTGCTTTTGCTTTTGCTCTCGCTCTCGCTCTCGCTCTCGCTCTCGCTCTCGCTCTCGCTCTCGCTCTCGCTCTCGCTCTCGCTCTCGCTCTCGCTCTCGCTCTCGCTCTCGCTTTTGCTTTTGCTTTTGCTTTTGCTTTTCCTTTGCTTTTGCTTTTGCTCTCGCTCTCGCTTTTGCTTTTGCTTTTGCTCTCGCTCTCGCTTTTGCTCTCGCTCTCGCTTTTGCTTTTGCTTTTGCTCTCGCTCTCGCTTTTGCTTTCGCTTTTGCTCTCGCTTTTGCTCTCGCTCTCGCTTTTGCTTTTGCTCTCGCTCTCGCTTTTGCTTTTGCTTTTGCTTTTGCTTTTGCTCTCGCTCTCGCTCTCGCTCTCGCTCTCGCTCTCGCTCTCGCTCTCGCTCTCGCTCTCGCTCTCGCTCTCGCTCTCGCTCTCGCTCTCGCTCTCGCTCTCGCTCTCGCTCTCGCTCTCGCTCTCGCTCTCGCTTTTGCTTTTGCTTTTGCTTTTGCTTTTCCTTTGCTTTTGCTTTTGCTCTCGCTCTCGCTTTTGCTTTTGCTCTCGCTCCCGCTTTTGCTTTTGCTTTTGCTTTTGCTCTCGCTCTCGCTTTTGCTTTTGCTTTTGCTTTTGCTTTTCCTTTGCTTTTGCTGTCGCTTTCGCTTTTGCTTTTGCTTTTGCTTTTGCTCTCGCTCTCGCCCTCGCTCTCGCTCTCGCTCTCGCTCTCGCCCTCGCTCTCGCTCTCGCTCTCGCTCTCGCTCTCGCTCTCGCTCTCGCTCTCGCTTTTGCTTTTGCTTTTGCTTTTCCTTTGCTTTTGCTTTTGCTCTCGCTCTCGCTTTTGCTTTTGCTTTTGCTCTCGCTCTCGCTTTTGCTCTCGCTCTCGCTTTTGCTTTTGCTTTTGCTCTCGCTCTCGCTTTTGCTTTTGCTTTTGCTCTCGCTTTTGCTCTCGCTCTCGCTTTTGCTTTTGCTCTCGCTCTCGCTTTTGCTCTCGCTCTCGCTTTTGCTTTTGCTTTTGCTCTCGCTCTCGCTTTTGCTTTTGCTTTTGCTCTCGCTTTTGCTCTCGCTCTCGCTTTTGCTTTTGCTCTCGCTCTCGCTTTTGCTTTTGCTTTTGCTTTTGCTTTTGCTCCCGCTCTCGCTCTCGCTCTCGCTCTCGCTCTCGCTTTTGCTCTCGCTCTCGCTTTTGCTTTTGCTCTCGCTCTCGCTTTTGCTTTTGCTTTTGCTTTTGCTTTTGCTCCCGCTCTCGCTCTCGCTCTCGCTCTCGCTCTCGCTCTCGCTCTCGCTTTTGCTTTTGCTCTCGCTTTTGCTTTTGCTCTCGCTCTCGCTTTTGCTTTTGCTTTTGCTTTTGCTTTTGCTTTTGCTCTCGCTCTCGCTCTCGCTCTCGCTCTCGCTCTCGCTCTCGCTCTCGCTCTCGCTCTCGCTCTCGCTCTCGCTCTCGCTTTTGCTTTTGCTTTTGCTTTTGCTTTTGCTTTTCCTTTGCTTTTGCTTTTGCTCTCGCTCTCGCTTTTGCTTTTGCTCTCGCTCCCGCTTTTGCTTTTGCTTTTGCTTTTGCTCTCGCTCTCGCTTTTGCTTTTGCTTTTGCTTTTGCTTTTCCTTTGCTTTTGCTGTCGCTTTCGCTTTTGCTTTTGCTTTTGCTTTTGCTCTCGCTCTCGCCCTCGCTCTCGCTCTCGCTCTCGCTCTCGCCCTCGCTCTCGCTCTCGCTCTCGCTCTCGCTCTCGCTCTCGCTCTCGCTTTTGCTTTTGCTTTTGCTTTTCCTTTGCTTTTGCTTTTGCTCTCGCTCTCGCTTTTGCTTTTGCTTTTGCTCTCGCTCTCGCTTTTGCTCTCGCTCTCGCTTTTGCTTTTGCTTTTGCTCTCGCTCTCGCTTTTGCTTTTGCTTTTGCTCTCGCTTTTGCTCTCGCTCTCGCTTTTGCTTTTGCTCTCGCTCTCGCTTTTGCTCTCGCTCTCGCTCTCGCTTTTGCTTTTGCTTTTGCTCTCGCTCTCGCTTTTGCTTTTGCTTTTGCTCTCGCTTTTGCTCTCGCTCTCGCTTTTGCTTTTGCTCTCGCTCTCGCTTTTGCTTTTGCTTTTGCTTTTGCTTTTGCTCTCGCTCTCGCTCTCGCTCTCGCTCTCGCTCTCGCTCTCGCTCTCGCTCTCGCTCTCGCTCTCGCTCTCGCTCTCGCGTTGCTTTTGCTCTCGCTTTTGCTTTTGCTCTCGCTCTCGCTTTTGCTTTTGCTTTTGCTTTTGCTCTCGCTCTCGCTCTCGCTCTCGCTCTCGCTCTCGCTCTCGCTCTCGCTCTCGCTCTCGCTCTCGCTCTCGCTCTCGCTCTCGCTCTCGCTCTCGCTCTCGCTCTCGCTCTCGCTCTCGCTCTCGCTCTCGCTCTCGCTCTCGCTCTCGCTCTCGCTTTTGCTTTTGCTTTTGCTTTTCCTTTGCTTTTGCTTTTGCTCTCGCTCTCGCTTTTGCTTTTGCTTTTGCTCTCGCTCTCGCTTTTGCTCTCGCTCTCGCTTTTGCTTTTGCTTTTGCTTTTGCTTTTGCTTTTGCTTTTGCTTTTGCTTTTGCTTTTGCTTTTGCTTTTGCTTTTGCTTTTGCTTTTGCTTTTGCTTTGGCTCTCGCTCTCGCTCTCGCTCTCGCTCTCGCTCTCGCTCTCGCTCTCGCTCTCGCTCTCGCTTTTGCTTTTGCTTTTGCTTTTGCTTTTGCTTTTGCTTTTGCTTTTGCTTTTCCTTTGCTTTTGCTTTTGCTCTCGCTCTCGCTTTTGCTTTTGCTTTTGCTCTCGCTCTCGCTTTTGCTCTCGCTCTCGCTTTTGCTTTTGCTTTTGCTCTCGCTCTCGCTTTTGCTTTTGCTTTTGCTCTCGCTTTTGCTTTTGCTCTCGCTCTCGCTTTTGCTTTTGCTTTTGCTTTTGCTTTTGCTTTTGCTTTTGCTTTTGCTTTTGCTTTTGCTTTTGCTTTTGCTTTTGCTTTTGCTTTTGCTTTTGCTTTTGCTTTTGCTTTTGCTTTTGCTTTTGCTTTTGCTTTTGCTTTTGCTTTTGCTTTTGCTTTTGCTTTTGCTTTTGCTTTTGCTTTTGCTTTTGCTTTTGCTTTTGCTTTTGCTTTTGCTTTTGCTTTTGCTTTTGCTTTTGCTTTTGCTTTTGCTTTTGCTTTTGCTTTTGCTTTTGCTTTTCCTTTGCTTTTGCTTTTGCTCTCGCTCTCGCTTTTGCTTTTGCTTTTGCTCTCGCTCTCGCTTTTGCTCTCGCTCTCGCTTTTGCTTTTGCTTTTGCTCTCGCTCTCGCTTTTGCTTTTGCTTTTGCTCTCGCTTTTGCTCTCGCTCTCGCTTTTGCTTTTGCTCTCGCTCTCGCTTTTGCTTTTGCTTTTGCTTTTGCTTTTGCTCCCGCTCTCGCTCTCGCTCTCGCTCTCGCTCTCGCTTTTGCTCTCGCTCTCGCTTTTGCTTTTGCTCTCGCTCTCGCTTTTGCTTTTGCTTTTGCTTTTGCTTTTGCTTTTGCTCCCGCTCTCGCTCTCGCTCTCGCTCTCGCTCTCGCTCTCGCTTTTGCTTTTGCTCTCGCTTTTGCTTTTGCTCTCGCTCTCGCTTTTGCTTTTGCTTTTGCTTTTGCTTTTGCTTTTGCTCTCGCTCTCGCTCTCGCTCTCGCTCTCGCTCTCGCTCTCGCTCTCGCTCTCGCTCTCGCTCTCGCTCTCGCTCTCGCTTTTGCTTTTGCTTTTGCTTTTGCTTTTGCTTTTCCTTTGCTTTTGCTTTTGCTCTCGCTCTCGCTTTTGCTTTTGCTCTCGCTCCCGCTTTTGCTTTTGCTTTTGCTTTTGCTCTCGCTCTCGCTTTTGCTTTTGCTTTTGCTTTTGCTTTTCCTTTGCTTTTGCTGTCGCTTTCGCTTTTGCTTTTGCTTTTGCTTTTGCTCTCGCTCTCGCCCTCGCTCTCGCTCTCGCTCTCGCTCTCGCCCTCGCTCTCGCTCTCGCTCTCGCTCTCGCTCTCGCTCTCGCTTTTGCTTTTGCTTTTGCTTTTCCTTTGCTTTTGCTTTTGCTCTCGCTCTCGCTTTTGCTTTTGCTTTTGCTCTCGCTCTCGCTTTTGCTCTCGCTCTCGCTTTTGCTTTTGCTTTTGCTCTCGCTCTCGCTTTTGCTTTTGCTTTTGCTCTCGCTTTTGCTCTCGCTCTCGCTTTTGCTTTTGCTCTCGCTCTCGCTTTTGCTCTCGCTCTCGCTTTTGCTTTTGCTTTTGCTCTCGCTCTCGCTTTTGCTTTTGCTTTTGCTCTCGCTTTTGCTCTCGCTCTCGCTTTTGCTTTTGCTCTCGCTCTCGCTTTTGCTTTTGCTTTTGCTTTTGCTTTTGCTCTCGCTCTCGCTCTCGCTCTCGCTCTCGCTCTCGCTCTCGCTCTCGCTCTCGCTCTCGCTCTCGCTTTTGCTTTTGCTCTCGCTTTTGCTTTTGCTCTCGCTCTCGCTTTTGCTTTTGCTTTTGCTTTTGCTCTCGCTCTCGCTCTCGCTCTCGCTCTCGCTCTCGCTCTCGCTCTCGCTCTCGCTCTCGCTCTCGCTCTCGCTCTCGCTCTCGCTCTCGCTCTCGCTCTCGCTCTCGCTCTCGCTCTCGCTCTCGCTCTCGCTCTCGCTCTCGCTCTCGCTCTCGCTCTCGCTCTCGCTTTTGCTTTTGCTTTTGCTTTTCCTTTGCTTTTGCTTTTGCTCTCGCTCTCGCTTTTGCTTTTGCTTTTGCTCTCGCTCTCGCTTTTGCTCTCGCTCTCGCTTTTGCTTTTGCTTTTGCTTTTGCTTTTGCTTTTGCTTTTGCTTTTGCTTTTGCTTTTGCTTTTGCTTTTGCTTTTGCTTTTGCTTTGGCTCTCGCTCTCGCTCTCGCTCTCGCTCTCGCTCTCGCTCTCGCTCTCGCTCTCGCTTTTGCTTTTGCTTTTGCTTTTGCTTTTGCTTTTGCTTTTGCTTTTGCTTTTGCTTTTGCTTTTCCTTTGCTTTTGCTTTTGCTCTCGCTCTCGCTTTTGCTTTTGCTTTTGCTCTCGCTCTCGCTTTTGCTCTCGCTCTCGCTTTTGCTTTTGCTTTTGCTCTCGCTCTCGCTTTTGCTTTTGCTTTTGCTCTCGCTTTTGCTTTTGCTCTCGCTCTCGCTTTTGCTTTTGCTTTTGCTTTTGCTTTTGCTTTTGCTTTTGCTTTTGCTTTTGCTTTTGCTTTTGCTTTTGCTTTTGCTTTTGCTTTTGCTTTTGCTTTTGCTTTTGCTTTTGCTTTTGCTTTTGCTTTTGCTTTTGCTTTTGCTTTTGCTTTTGCTTTTGCTTTTGCTTTTGCTTTTGCTTTTGCTTTTGCTTTTGCTTTTGCTTTTGCTTTTGCTTTTGCTTTTGCTTTTGCTTTTGCTTTTGCTTTTGCTTTGCTTTTGCTTTTGCTCTCGCTCTCGCTCTCGCTTTTGCTTTTGCTTTTGCTCTCGCTCTCGCTTTTGCTCTCGCTCTCGCTTTTGCTTTTGCTTTTGCTCTCGCTCTCGCTTTTGCTTTTGCTTTTGCTGTCGCTTTTGCTTTTGCTCTCGCTCTCGCTTTTGCTTTTGCTTTTGCTTTTGCTTTTGCTTTTGCTTTTGCTTTTGCTTTTGCTTTTGCTTTTGCTTTTGCTTTTGCTTTTGCTTTTGCTTTTGCTTTTGCTTTTGCTTTTGCTTTTGCTTTTGCTTTTGCTTTTGCTTTTGCTTTTGCTTTTGCTTTTGCTTTTGCTTTTGCTTTTGCTTTTGCTTTTGCTTTTGCTTTTGCTTTTGCTTTTGCTTTTGCTTTTGCTTTTGCTTTTGCTTTGGCTCTCGCTCTCGCTCTCGCTCTCGCTCTCGCTCTCGCTCTCGCTCTCGCTCTCGCTCTCGCTCTCGCTCTCGCTCTCGCTCTCGCTCTCGCTCTCGCTTTTGCTTTTGCTCTTGCTCTCGCTCTCGCTCTCGCTCCCGCTTTTGCTTTTGCTTTTGCTTTTGCTTTTGCTTTTGCTTTTGCTCTCGCTCTCGCTCTCGCTCTCGCTCTCGCTCTGGCTCTCGCTCTCGCTCTCGCTCTCGCTCTGGCTCTCGCTCTCGCTCTCGCTCTCGCTCCCGCTTTTGCTTTTGCTTTTGCTTTTGCTCTCGCTCTCGCTCTCGCTCTCGCTCTCGCTCTCGCTCTCGCTCTCGCTCTCGCTCTCGCTCTCGCTCTCGCTCCCGCTTTTGCTTTTGCTTTTGCTTTTGCTCTCGCTCTCGCTCTCGCTCTCGCTCTCGCTCTCGCTCTCGCTCTCGCTCTCGCTCTCGCTCTCGCTCTCGCTCTCGCTCTCGCTCTCGCTCTCGCTCTCGCTCTCGCTTTTGCTTTTGCTCTTGCTCTCGCTCTCGCTCTCGCTCCCGCTTTTGCTTTTGCTTTTGCTTTTGCTTTTGCTTTTGCTTTTGCTCTCGCTCTCGCTCTCGCTCTCGCTCTCGCTCTGGCTCTCGCTCTCGCTCTCGCTCTCGCTCTGGCTCTCGCTCTCGCTCTCGCTCTCGCTCCCGCTTTTGCTTTTGCTTTTGCTTTTGCTCTCGCTCTCGCTCTCGCTCTCGCTCTCGCTCTCGCTCTCGCTCTCGCTCTCGCTCTCGCTCTCGCTCTCGCTCTCGCTCTCGCTCCCGGTTTTGCTTTTGCTTTTGCTTTTGCTCTCGCTCTCGCTCTCGCTCTCGCTCTCGCTCTCGCTCTCGCTCTCGCTCTCGCTCTCGCTCTCGCTCTCGCTCTCGCTCTCGCTCTCGCTCTCGCTCTCGCTCTCGCTCTCGCTCTCGCTCTCGCTCTCGCTCTCGCTCTCGCTCTCGCTCTCGCTCTCGCTCTCGCTTTTGCTTTTGCTTTTGCTTTTCCTTTGCTTTTGCTTTTGCTCTCGCTCTCGCTTTTGCTTTTGCTTTTGCTCTCGCTCTCGCTTTTGCTCTCGCTCTCGCTTTTGCTTTTGCTTTTGCTCTCGCTCTCGCTCTCGCCCTCGCTCTCGCTCTCGCTCTCGCTCTCGCTTTTGCTTTTGCTTTTGCTTTTGCTTTTGCTCTCGCTCTCGCTTTTGCTTTTGCTTTTGCTCTCGCTCTCGCTTTTGCTCTCGCTCTCGCTTTTGCTTTTGCTTTTGCTTTTGCTTTTGCTTTTGCTTTTGCTTTTGCTTTTGCTTTTGCTTTTGCTTTTGCTTTTGCTTTTGCTTTTGCTTTTGCTTTTGCTTTTGCTTTTGCTTTTGCTTTTGCTTTTGCTTTTGCTTTTGCTTTTGCTTTTGCTTTTGCTTTTGCTTTTGCTTTTGCTTTTGCTTTTGCTTTTGCTTTTGCTTTTGCTTTTGCTTTTGCTTTTGCTTTTGCTTTTGCTTTTGCTTTTGCTTTTGCTTTTGCTTTTGCTTTTGCTTTTGCTTTTGCTTTTGCTTTTGCTTTTGCTTTTGCTTTTGCTTTTGCTTTTGCTTTTGCTTTTGCTTTTGCTTTGGCTCTCGCTCTCGCTCTCGCTCTCGCTCTCGCTCTCGCTCTCGCTCTCGCTCTCGCTCTCGCTCTCGCTCTCGCTTTTGCTTTTGCTTTTGCTCTCGCTTTTGCTTTTGCTCTCGCTCTCGCTTTTGCTTTTGCTTTTGCTTTTGCTTTTGCTTTTGCTTTTGCTCTCGCTCTCGCTCTCGCTCTCGCTCTCGCTCTCGCTCTCGCTCTCGCTCCCGCTTTTGCTTTTGCTTTTGCTTTTGCTCTTGCTCTCGCTCTGGCTCTCGCTCTCGCTCTCGCTCTCGCTCTCGCTCGCGCTTTTGCTTTTGCTTTTGCTCTTGCTCTCGCTCTGGCTCTCGCTCTCGCTCTCGCTCTCGCTCTCGCTCTGGCTCTCGCTCTCGCTCTCGCTCTCGCTCCCGCTTTTGCTTTTGCTTTTGCTTTTGCTTTTGCTCTCGCTTTTGCTCTCGCTCTCGCTTTTGCTTTTGCTCTCGCTCTCGCTTTTGCTTTTGCTTTTGCTTTTGCTTTTGCTTTTGCTTTTGCTTTTGCTTTTGCTTTTGCTTTTGCTTTTGCTTTTGCTTTTGCTTTTGCTTTTGCTTTTGCTTTTGCTTTTGCTTTTGCTTTTGCTTTTGCTTTTGCTTTTGCTTTTGCTTTTGCTTTTGCTTTTCCTTTGCTTTTGCTTTTGCTCTCGCTCTCGCTCTCGCTTTTGCTTTTGCTTTTGCTCTCGCTCTCGCTTTTGCTCTCGCTCTCGCTTTTGCTTTTGCTTTTGCTTTGGCTCTCGCTTTTGCTTTTGCTTTTCCTTTGCTTTTGCTTTTGCTTTTGCTCTCGCTCTCGCTTTTGCTTTTGCTTTTGCTCTCGCTCTCGCTTTTGCTCTCGCTCTCGCTTTTGCTTTTGCTTTTGCTCTCGCTCTCGCTTTTGCTTTTGCTTTTGCTTTGGCTCTCGCTCTCGCTCTCGCTCTCGCTCTCGCTCTCGCTCTCGCTCTCGCTCTCGCTCTCGCTCTCGCTCTCGCTCTCGCTCTCGCTCTCGCTCTCGCTCCCGCTTTTGCTTTTGCTTTTGCTTTTGCTCTTGCTCTCGCTCTGGCTCTCGCTCTCGCTCTCGCTCTCGCTCTCGCTCTCGCTCTCGCTCCCGCTTTTGCTTTTGCTTTTGCTTTTGCTCTCGCTCTCGCTCTCGCTCTCGCTCTCGCTCTCGCTCTCGCTCTCGCTCTCGCTCTCGCTCTCGCTCTCGCTCTCGCTCTCGCTCTCGCTCTCGCTCTCGCTTTTGCTTTTGCTTTTGCTTTTCCTTTGCTTTTGCTTTTGCTCTCGCTCTCGCTTTTGCTTTTGCTTTTGCTCTCGCTCTCGCTTTTGCTCTCGCTCTCGCTTTTGCTTTTGCTTTTGCTCTCGCTCTCGCTTTTGCTTTTGCTTTTCCTTTGCTTTTGCTTTTGCTCTCGCTCTCGCTTTTGCTTTTGCTTTTGCTCTCGCTCTCGCTTTTGCTCTCGCTCTCGCTTTTGCTTTTGCTTTTGCTCTCGCTCTCGCTTTTGCTTTTGCTTTTGCTTTGGCTCTCGCTCTCGCTCTCGCTCTCGCTCTCGCTCTCGCTCTCGCTCTCGCTCTCGCTCTCGCTCTCGCTCTCGCTCTCGCTCTCGCGCTCGCTCTCGCTCTCGCTCTCGCTTTTGCTTTTGCTCTTGCTCTCGCTCTCGCTCTCGCTCCCGCTTTTGCTTTTGCTTTTGCTTTTGCTTTTGCTTTTGCTCTCGCTCTCGCTCTCGCTCTCGCCCTCGCTCTCGCTCTCGCTCTGGCTCTCGCTCTCGCTCTCGCTCTCGCTCTGGCTCTCGCTCTCGCTCTCGCTCTCGCTCTCGCTCCCGCTTTTGCTTTTGCTTTTGCTTTTGCTCTCGCTCTCGCTCTCGCTCTCGCTCTCGCTCTCGCTCTCGCTCTCGCTCTCGCTCTCGCTCTCGCTCTCGCTCCCGCTTTTGCTTTTGCTTTTGCTTTTGCTTTTGCTTTCGCTTTTGCTTTTGCTCTCACTCTCGCTCTCGCTCTCGCTCTCGCTCTCGCTCTCGCTCTCGCTCTCGCTCTCGCTCTCGCTCTCGCTCTCGCTCTCGCTCTCGCTCTCGCTCTCGCTCTCGCTCTCGCTCTCGCTCTCGCTCTCGCTCTCGCTCTCGCTCTCGCTTTTGCTTTTGCTTTTGCTTTTGCTTTTCCTTTGCTTTTGCTTTTGCTCTCGCTCTCGCTTTTGCTTTTGCTTTTGCTCTCGCTCTCGCTTTTGCTCTCGCTCTCGCTTTTGCTTTTGCTTTTGCTCTCGCTCTCGCTCTCGCTTTTGCTTTTGCTTTTGCTCTCGCTTTTGCTTTTGCTCTCGCTCTCGCTTTTGCTTTTGCTTTTGCTTTTGCTTTTGCTTTTGCTTTTGCTTTTGCTTTTGCTTTTGCTTTTGCTTTTGCTTTTGCTTTTGCTTTGGCTCTCGCTCTCGCTCTCGCTCTCGCTCTCGCTCTCGCTCTCGCTCTCGCTCTCGCTCTCGCTCCCGCTTTTGCTTTTGCTTTTGCTTTTGCTTTTGCTTTTGCTCTCGCTCTCGCTCTCGCTCTCGCTCTCGCTCTCGCTCTCGCTCTCGCTCTCGCTCTCGCTCTCGCTCTCGCTCTCGCTTTTGCTTTTGCTTTTGCTTTTGCTTTTCCTTTGCTTTTGCTTTTGCTCTCGCTCTCGCTTTTGCTTTTGCTTTTGCTCTCGCTCTCGCTTTTGCTCTCGCTCTCGCTTTTGCTTTTGCTTTTGCTCTCGCTCTCGCTTTTGCTTTTGCTTTTGCTTTTGCTCTCGCTCTCGCTTTTGCTTTTGCTTTTGCTCTCGCTCTCGCTTTTGCTTTTGCTTTTGCTCTCGCTTTTGCTCTCGCTCTCGCTTTTGTTTTTGCTCTCGCTCTCGCTTTTGCTTTTGCTTTTGCTTTTGCTTGTGCTTTTGCTTTTGCTGTTGCTTTTGCTCTCGCTCTCGCTCTCGCTCTCGCTCTCGCTCTCGCTCTCGCTCTCGCTCTCGCTCTCGCTCTCGCTCTCGCTCTCGCTCTCGCTCTCGCTCTCGCTCTCGCTCTCGCTCTCGCTCTCGCTCTCGCTCTCGCTCTCGCTCTCGCTCTCGCTCTCGCTCTCGCTCTCGCTCCCGCTTTTGCTTTTGCTTTGGCTTTTGCTCTTGCTCTCGCTCTGGCTCTCGCTCTCGCTCTCGCTCTCGCTCTCGTTCTCGCTCTCGCTCTCGCTCTCGCTCTCGCTCTCGCTCTCGCTCTCGCTCTCGCTCTCGCTTTTGCTTTTGCTTTTGCTTTTGCTTTTCCTTTGCTTTTGCTTTTGCTCTCGCTTTTGCTTTTGCTTTTGCTTTTGCTCTTGCTCTCGCTCTGGCTCTCGCTCTCGCTCTCGCTCTCGCTCTCGCTCTCGCTCCCGCTTTGGCTTTTGCTTTTGCTTTTGCTCTCGCTCTCGCTCTCGCTCTCGCTCTCGCTCTCGCTCTCGCTCTCGCTCTCGCTCTCGCTCTCGCTCTCGCTCTCGCTCTCGCTCTGGCTCTCGCTCTCGCTCTCGCTCTCGCTCCCGCTTTTGCTTTTGCTTTTGCTTTTGCTCTCGCTTTTGCTCTCGCTCTCGCTTTTGCTTTTGCTCTCGCTCTCGCTTTTGCTTTTGCTTTTGCTTTTGCTTTTGCTTTTGCTTTTGCTCTCGCTCTCGCTCTCGCTCTCGCTCTCGCTCTCGCTCTCGCTCTCGCTCTCGCTCTCGCTCTCGCTCTCGCTCTCGCTCTCGCTCTCGCTCTCGCTCTCGCTCTCGCTCTCGCTCTCGCTTTTGCTTTTGCTTTTGCTTTTCCTTTGCTTTTGCTTTTGCTCTCGCTCTCGCTTTTGCTTTTGCTTTTGCTCTCGCTCTCGCTTTTGCTCTCGTTCTCGCTTTTGCTTTTGCTTTTGCTCTCGCTCTCGCTTTTGCCTTTGCTTTTGCTCTCGCTTTTGCTCTCGCTCTCGCTTTTGCTTTTGCTCTCGCTCTCGCTTTTGCTTTTGCTTTTGCTTTTGCTTTTGCTTTGGCTCTCGCTCTCGCTCTCGCTCTCGCTCTCGCTCTCGCTCTCGCTCTCGCTCTCGCTCTCGCTCTCGCTCTCGCTCTCGCTCTCGCTCTCGCTCTCGCTCTCGCTCTCGCTTTTGCTTTTGCTTTTGCTTTTCCTTTGCTTTTGCTTTTGCTCTCGCTCTCGCTTTTGCTTTTGCTTTTGCTCTCGCTCTCGCTTTTGCTTTTGCTTTTGCTTTTGCTTTTGCTTTTGCTTTTGCTTTTGCTTTTGCTTTTGCTTTTGCTTTTGCTTTTGCTTTTGCTTTTGCTTTTGCTTTTGCTTTTGCTTTTGCTTTTGCTTTTGCTTTTGCTTTTGCTTTTGCTTTTGCTTTTGCTTTTGCTTTTGCTTTTGCTTTTGCTTTTGCTTTTGCTTTTGCTTTTGCTTTTGCTTTTGCTTTTGCTTTTGCTTTTGCTTTTGCTTTTGCTTTTGCTTTTGCTTTTGCTTTTGCTTTTGCTTTTGCTTTTGCTTTTGCTTATGCTTTTGCTTTTGCTTTTGCTTTTGCTTTTGCTTTTGCTTTTGCTTTTGCTTTTGCTTTTGCTTTTGCTTTTGCTTTTGCTTTTGCTTTTGCTTTTGCTTTTGCTTTTGCTTTTGCTTTTGCTTTTGCTTTTGCTTTTGCTTTTGCTTTTGCTTTTGCTCTCGCTCTCGCTCTCGCTCTCGCTCCCGCTCTCGCTCTCGCTCTCGCTCTCGCTCCCGCTTTTGCTTTTGCTTTTGCTTTTGCTCTCGCACTCGCTCTCGCTCTCGCTCTCGCTCTCGCTCTCGCTCTCGCTCTCGCTCTCGCTCTCGCTCCCGCTTTTGCTTTTGCTTTTGCTCTCGCTCTCGCTCTCGCTCTCGCTCTCGCTCTCGCTCTCGCTCTCGCTCTCGCTCTCGCTCTCGCTCTCGCTCTCGCTCTCGCTCTCGCTCTCGCTCTCGCTCTCGCTCTCGCTCTCGCTCTCGCTCTCGCTCTCGCTTTTGCTTTTGCTCTTGCTCTCGCTCTCGCTCTCGCTCCCGCTTTTGCTTTTGCCTTTGCTTTCGCTTTTGCTTTTGCTCTCGCTCTCGCTCTCGCTCTCGCTCTCGCTCTCGCTCTCGCTCTCGCTCTCGCTCTCGCTCTCGCTTTGGCTTTTGCTTTTGCTTTTGCTTTTCCTTTGCTTTTGCTTTTGCTCTCGCTCTCGCTTTTGCTTTTGCTTTTGCTCTCGCTCTCGCTTTTGCTCTCGCTCTCGCTTTTGCTTTTGCTTTTGCTCTCGCTCTCGCTTCTGCTTTTGCTTTTGCTCTCGCTTTTGCTTTTGCTCTCGCTCTCGCTTTTGCTTTTGCTTTTGCTTTTGCTTTTGCTTTTGCTTTTCCTTTGCTTTTGCTTTTGCTCTCGCTCTCGCTCTCGCTCTCGCTCTCGCTCTCGCTTTTGCTTTTGCTTTTGCTCTCGCTCTCGCTTTTGCTCTCGCTCTCGCTTTTGCTTTTGCTTTTGCTCTCGCTCTCGCTTTTGCTTTTGCTTTTGCTTTTGCTCTCGCTCTCGCTCTCGCTCTCGCTCTCGCTCTCGCTCTCGCTCTCGCTTTTGCTTTTGCTCTTGCTCTCGCTCTCGCTCTCGCTCCCGCTTTTGCTTTTGCTTTTGCTTTCGCTTTTGCTTTTGCTCTCGCTCTCGCTCTCGCTCTCGCTCTCGCTCTCGCTCTCGCTCTCGCTTTTGCTTTTGCTTTTGCTTTTGCTTTTCCTTTGCTTTTGCTTTTGCTCTCGCTCTCGCTTTTGCTTTTGCTTTTGCTTTTGCTCTCGCTCTCGCTTTTGCTTTTGCTTTTGCTCTCGCTCTCGCTTTTGCTTTTGCTTTTGCTCTCGCTTTCGCTTTTGCTTTTGCTCTCGCTCTCGCTTTTGCTTTTGCTTTTGCTTTTGCTTTTGCTTTTGCTTTTGCTTTTGCTTTTGCTTTTGCTTTTGCTTTTGCTTTTGCTTTTGCTTTTGCTTTTGCTTTTGCTTTTGCTTTTGCTTTTGCTTTTGCTTTTGCTTTTGCTTTGGCTCTCGCTCTCGCTCTCGCTCTCGCTCTCGCTCTCGCTCTCGCTCTCGCTCTCGCTCTCGCTCTCGCTCTCGCTCTCGCTCTCGCTCTCGCTCTCGCTCTCTCTCGCTCTCGCTCTCGCTCTCGCTCTCGCTCTCGCTCTCGCTCTCGCTCTCGCTCTCGCTCCCGCTTTTGCTTTTGCTTTTGCTTTTGCTCTTGCTCTCGCTCTGGCTCTCGCTCTCGCTCTCGCTCTCGCTCTCGCTCTCGCTCTCGCTCTCGCTCTCGCTCTCGCTCTCGCTCTCGCTCTCGCTCTCGCTCTCGCTCTCGCTCTCGCTCTCGCTCTCGCTCTCGTTCTCGCTCTCGCTCTCGCTCTCGCTCTCGCTCTCGCTTTTGCTTTTGCTTTTGCTTTTGCTTTTCCTTTGCTTTTGCTTTTGCTCTCGCTTTTGCTGTTGCTTTTGCTCTCGCTCTCGCTCTCGCTCTCGCTCTCGCTCTCGCTCTCGCTCTCGCTCTCGCTCTCGCTCTCGCTCTCGCTCTCGCTCTCGCTCTCGCTCTCGCTCCCGCTTTTGCTTTTGCTTTTGCTTTTGCTCTTGCTCTCGCTCTGGCTCTCGCTCTCGCTCTCGCTCTCGCTCTCGTTCTCGCTCTCGCTCTCGCTCTCGCTCTCGCTCTCGCTCTCGCTCTCGCTCTCGCTCTCGCTCTCGCTCTCGCTCTCGCTTTTGCTTTTGCTTTTGCTTTTGCTTTTCCTTTGCTTTTGCTTTTGCTCTCGCTTTTGCTTTTGCTTTTGCTCTTGCTCTCGCTCTGGCTCTCGCTCTCGCTCTCGCTCTCGCTCTCGCTCTCGCTCCCGCTTTGGCTTTTGCTTTTGCTTTTGCTCTCGCTCTCGCTCTCGCTCTCGCTCTCGCTCTCGCTCTCGCTCTCGCTCTCGCTCTCGCTCTCGCTCTCGCTTTTGCTTTTGCTCTTGCTCTCGCTCTGGCTCTCGCTCTCGCTCTCGCTCTCGCTCTCGCTCTCGCTCCCGCTTTTGCTTTTGCTTTTGCTTTTGCTCTCGCTTTTGCTCTCGCTCTCGCTTTTGCTTTTGCTCTCGCTCTCGCTTTTGCTTTTGCTTTTGCTTTTGCTTTTGCTTTTGCTCTCGCTCTCGCTCTCGCTCTCGCTCTCGCTCTCGCTCTCGCTCTCGCTCTCGCTCTCGCTCTCGCTCTCGCTCTCGCTTTTGCTTTTGCTTTTGCTTTTCCTTTGCTTTTGCTTTTGCTCTCGCTCTCGCTTTTGCTTTTGCTTTTGCTCTCGCTCTCGCTTTTGCTCTCGCTCTCGCTTTTGCTTTTGCTTTTGCTCTCGCTCTCGCTTTTGCCTTTGCTTTTGCTCTCGCTTTTGCTCTCGCTTTTGCTTTTGCTCTCGCTCTCGCTTTTGCTTTTGCTTTTGCTTTTGCTTTTGCTCTCGCTCTCGCTCTCGCTCTCGCTCTCGCTCTCGCTCTCGCTCTCGCTCTCGCTCTCGCTCTCGCTCTCGCTCTCGCTCTCGCTCTCGCTCTCGCTCTCGCTCTCGCTTTTGCTTTTGCTTTTGCTTTTCCTTTGCTTTTGCTTTTGCTCTCGCTCTCGCTCTCGCTCTCGCTCTCGCTCCCGCTTTTGCTTTTGCTTTTGCTTTGGCTCTCGCTCTCGCTCTCGCTCTCGCTCTCGCTCTCGCTCTCGCTCTCGCTCTCGCTCTCGCTCTCGCTCTCGCTCTCGCTTTTGCTTTTGCTTTTGCTTTTCCTTTGCTTTTGCTTTTGCTCTCGCTCTCGCTTTTGCTTTTGCTTTTGCTCTCGCTCTCGCTTTTGCTTTTGCTTTTGCTTTTGCTTTTGCTTTTGCTTTTGCTTTTGCTTTTGCTTTTGCTTTTGCTTTTGCTTTTGCTTTTGCTTTTGCTTTTGCTTTTGCTTTTGCTTTTGCTTTTGCTTTTGCTTTTGCTTTTGCTTTTGCTTTTGCTTTTGCTTTTGCTTTTGCTTTTGCTTTTGCTTTTGCTTTTGCTTTTGCTTTTGCTTTTGCTTTTGCTTTTGCTTTTGCTTTTGCTTTTGCTTTTGCTTTTGCTTTTGCTTTTGCTTTTGCTTTTGCTTTTGCTTTTGCTTTTGCTTTTGCTTTTGCTTTTGCTTTTGCTTTTGCTTTTGCTTTTGCTTTTGCTTTTGCTTTTGCTTTTGCTTTTGCTTTTGCTTTTGCTTTTGCTTTTGCTTTTGCTTTTGCTTTTGCTTTTGCTTTTGCTTTTGCTTTTGCTTTTGCTTTTGCTTTTGCTTTTGCTTTTGCTTTTGCTTTTGCTTTTGCTTTTGCTTTTGCTTTTGCTTTTGCTTTTGCTTTTGCTTTTGCTTTTGCTTTTGCTTTTGCTTTTGCTTTTGCTTTTGCTTTTGCTTTTGCTTTTGCTTTTGCTTTTGCTTTTGCTTTTGCTTTTGCTTTTGCTTTTGCTTTTGCTTTTGCTTTTGCTTTTGCTTTTGCTTTTGCTTTTGCTTTTGCTTTTGCTTTTGCTTTTGCTTTTGCTTTTGCTTTTGCTTTTGCTTTTGCTTTGGCTCTCGCTCTCGCTCTCGCTCTCGCTCCCGCTCTCGCTCTCGCTCTCGCTCTCGCTCCCGCTTTTGCTTTTGCTTTTGCTTTTGCTTTTGCTTTTGCTTTTGCTCTCGCTCTCGCTCTCGCTTTTGCTTTTGCTTTTGCTCTCGCTCTCGCTTTTGCTTTTGCTTTTGCTCTCGCTCTCGCTTTTGCTTTTGCTTTTGCTCTCGCTTTCGCTTTTGCTTTTGCTTTGGCTTTTGCTTTTGCTTTTGCTTTTGCTTTTGCTTTGGCTCTCGCTCTCGCTCTCGCTCTCGCTCTCGCTCTGGCTCTCGCTCTCGCTCTCGCTCTCGCTCTGGCTCTCGCTCTCGCTCTCGCTCTCGCTCTCGCTCTCGCTCTCGCTCTCGCTCTCGCTCTCGCTCTCGCTCTCGCTCTCGCTCTCGCTCTCGCTCTCGCTCTCGCTCTCGCTCTCGCTCTCGCTCTCGCTCTCGCTCTCGCTCTCGCTCTCGCTTTTGCTTTTGCTTTTGCTTTTGCTTTTGCTCTCGCTTTTGCTCTCGCTCTCGCTTTTGCTTTTGCTCTCGCTCTCGCTTTTGCTTTTGCTTTTGCTTTTGCTTTTGCTCTCGCTCTCGCTCTCGCTCTCGCTCTCGCTTTTGCTTTTGCTTTTGCTTTTGCTTTTGCTCTCGCCCTCGCTCTCGCTCTCGCTTTTGCTTTTGCTCTCGCTCTCGCTTTTGCTTTTGCTTTTGCTTTTGCTTTTGCTTTTGCTTTTGCTCTCGCTCTCGCTCTAGCTCTCGCTCTCGCTCTCGCTCTCGCTCTCGCTCTCGCTCTCGATTTGCTTTTGCTTTTGCTTTTCCTTTGCTTTTGCTTTTGCTCTCGCTCTCGCTTTTGCTTTTGCTTTTGCTCTCGCTCTCGCTTTTGCTCTCGCTCTCGCTTTTGCTTTTGCTTTTGCTCTCGCTCTCGCTTTTGCTTTTGCTTTTGCTCTCGCTTTTGCTCTCGCTCTCGCTTTTGCTTTTGCTCTCGCTCGCGCTTTTGCTTTTGCTTTTGCTTTTGCTTTTGCTTTTGCTTTTGCTTTTGCTTTTGCTTTTGCTTTTGCTCTCGCTCTCGCTCTCGCTCTCGCTCTCGCTCTCGCTCTCGCTCTCGCTCTCGCTCTCTCTTTCGCTCTCGCTCTCGCTCTTGCTTTTGCTTTTGCTTTTGCTTTTGCTTTTGCTTTTGCTTTTGCTTTTGCTTTTGCTTTTGCTTTTGCTTTTCCTTTGCTTTTGCTTTTGCTCTCGCTCTCGCTCTCGCTTTTGCTTTTGCTTTTGCTCTCGCTCTCGCTTTTGCTCTCGCTCTCGCTTTTGCTTTTGCTTTTGCTCTCGCTCTCGCTTTTGCTTTTGCTTTTGTTCTCGCTTTTGCTCTCGCTCTCGCTTTTGCTTTTGCTCTCGCTCTCGCTTTTGCTTTTGCTTTTGCTTTTGCTCTCGCTCTCGCTTTTGCTTTTGCTATCGCTTTCGCTTTTTCTTTTGCTTTTGCTTTTGCTATCGCTTTCGCTTTTGCTTTTGCTTTTGCTTTTGCTTTTGCTCTCGCTCTCGCTTTTGCTTTTGCTTTTGCTCTCGCTTTTGCTCTCGCTCTCGCTTTTGCTTTTGCTCTCGCTCTCGCTTTTGCTTTTGCTTTTGCTTTTGCTTTTGCTTTTGCTTTTGCTTTTGCTCCCGCTCTCGCTCTCGCTCTCGCTCTCGCTCTCGCTCTCGCTTTTGCTCTCGCTCTCGCTTTTGCTTTTGCTTTTGCTCTCGCTCTCGCTTTTGCTTTTGCTTTTGCTCTCGCTTTTGCTCTCGCTCTCGCTTTTGCTTTTGCTCTCGCTCTCGCTCTCGCTTTTGCTTTTGCTTTTGCTTTTGCTCTCGCTCTCGCTCTCGCTCTCGCTCTCGCTCTCGCTCTCGCTCTCGCTCTCGCTCTCGCTCTCGCTCTCGCTCTCGCTCTCGCTTTTGCTTTTGCTTTTGCTTTTGCTTTTCCTTTGCTTTTGCTTTTGCTCTCGCTCTCGCTTTTGCTTTTGCTCTCGCTCTCGCTTTTGCTTTTGCTCTCGCTCTCGCTTTTGCTTTTGCTTTTGCTTTTGCTCTCGCTCTCGCTTTTGCTTTTCCTTTTGCTTTTGCTTTTCCTTTGCTTTTGCTATCGCTTTCGCTTTTGCTTTTGCTTTTGCTTTTGCTCTCGCTCTCGCCCTCGCTCTCGCTCTCGCTCTCGCTCTCGCCCTCGCTCTCGCTCTCGCTCTCGCTCTCGCTCTCGCTCTCGCTCTCGCTCTCGCTCTCGCTCTCGCTCTCGCTTTTGCTTTTGCTTTTGCTTTTCCTTTGCTTTTGCTTTTGCTCTCGCTCTCGCTTTTGCTTTTGCTTTTGCTCTCGCTCTCGCTTTTGCTCTCGCTCTCGCTTTTGCTTTTGCTCTCGCTCTCGCTTTTGCTTTTGCTTTTGCTCTCGCTTTTGCTCTCGCTCTCGCTTTTGCTTTTGCTCTCGCTCTCGCTTTTGCTTTTGCTTTTGCTTTTGCTTTTGCTTTTGCTTTTGCTTTTGCTCCCGCTCTCGCTCTCGCTCTCGCTCTCGCTCTCGCTCTCGCTCTCGCTCTCGCTCTCGCTCTCGCTCTCGCTCTCGCTTTTGCTCTCGCTCTCGCTTTTGCTTTTGCTTTTGCTCTCGCTCTCGCTTTTGCTTTTGCTTTTGCTCTCGCTTTTGCTCTCGCTCTCGCTTTTGCTTCTGCTCTCGCTCTCGCTCTGGCTTTTGCTTTTGCTTTTGCTTTTGCTCTCGCTCTCGCTCTCGCTCTCGCTCTCGCTCTCGCTCTCGCTCTCGCTCTCGCTCTCGCTCTCGCTCTCGCTCTCGCTCTCGCTCTCGCTCTCGCTCTCGCTCTCGCTCTCGCTCTCGCTTTTGCTTTTGCTTTTGCTTTTGCTTTTCCTTTGCTTTTGCTTTTGCTCTCGCTCTCGCTTTTGCTTTTGCTTTTGCTCTCGCTCTCGCTTTTGCTCTCGCTCTCGCTTTTGCTTTTGCTTTTGCTCTCGCTCTCGCTTTTGCTTTTGCTTTTGCTCTCGCTTTTGCTCTCGCTCTCGCTTTTGCTTTTGCTCTCGCTCTCGCTTTTGCTTTTGCTTTTGCTTTTGCTTTTGCTCTCGCTCTCGCTCTCGCTCTCGCTCTCGCTCTCGCTCTCGCTCTCGCTCTCGCTCTCGCTCTCGCTCTCGCTCTCGCTCTCGCTCTCGCTCTCGCTCTCGCTCTCGCTCTCGCTCTCGCTTTTGCTTTTGCTTTTGCTTTTGCTTTTCCTTTGCTTTTGCTTTTGCTCTCGCTCTCGCTTTTGCTTTTGCTCTCGCTCCCGCTTTTGCTTTTGCTTTTGCTTTTGCTCTCGCTCTCGCTCTCGCTTTTGCTTTTGCTTTTGCTTTTCCTTTGCTTTTGCTTTTGCTCTCGCTCTCGCTTTTGCTTTTGCTTTTGCTCTCGCTCTCGCTTTTGCTCTCGCTCTCGCTTTTGCTTTTGCTTTTGCTCTCGCTCTCGCTTTTGCTTTTGCTTTTGCTCTCGCTTTTGCTCTCGCTCTCGCTTTTGCTTTTGCTCTCGCTCTCGCTTTTGCTCTCGCTCTCGCTTTTGCTTTTGCTTTTGCTCTCGCTCTCGCTTTTGCTTTTGCTTTTGCTCTCGCTTTTGCTCTCGCTCTCGCTTTTGCTTTTGCTCTCGCTCTCGCTTTTGCTTTTGCTTTTGCTTTTGCTTTTGCTCCCGCTCTCGCTCTCGCTCTCGCTCTCGCTCTCGCTCTCGCTCTCGCTCTCGCTCTCGCTCTCGCTCTCGCTCTCGCTCTCGCTCTCGCTCTCGCTCTCGCTCTCGCTCTCGCTCTCGCTCTCGCTCTCGCTCTCGCTCTCGCTCTCGCTCTCGCTTTTGCTTTTGCTTTTGCTTTTGCTTTTCCTTTGCTTTTGCTTTTGCTCTTGCTCTCGCTTTTGCTTTTGCTTTTGTTCTCGCTCTCGCTTTTGCTTTTGCTTTTGCTTTTGCTCTCGCTCTCGCTTTTGCTTTTGCTTTTGCTCTCGCTTTTGCTCTCGCTCTCGCTTTTGCTTTTGCTCTCGCTCTCGCTTTTGCTTTTGCTTTTGCTTTTGCTTTTGCTTTTGCTCTCGCTCTCGCTCTCGCTCTCGCTCTCGCTCTCGCTCTCGCTCTCGCTCTCGCTCTCTCTTTCGCTCTCGCTCTCGCTCTCGCTTTTGCTTTTGCTTTTGCTTTTGCTTTTGCTTTTGCTTTTGCTTTCGCTTTTGCTTTTGCTTTTGCTCTCGCTCTCGCTCTCGCTTTTGCTTTTGCTATCGCTTTCGCTTTTTCTTTTGCTTTTGCTTTTGCTTTTGCTATCGCTTTCGCTTTTGCTTTTGCTTTTGATTTTGCTCTCGCTCTCGCCCTCGCTCTCGCTCTCGCTCTCGCTCTCGCTCTCGCCCTCGCTCTCGCTCTCGCTCTCGCTCTCGCTCTCGCTCTCGCTCTCGCTTTTGCTTTTGCTTTTGCTTTTGCTTTTCCTTTGCTTTTGCTTTTGCTCTCGCTCTCGCTTTTGCTTTTGCTGTTGCTCTCGCTCTCGCTTTTGCTCTCGCTCTCGCTTTTGCTTTTGCTTTTGCTCTCGCTCTCGCTTTTGCTTTTGCTTTTGCTCTCGCTTTTGCTCTCGCTCTCGCTTTTGCTTTTGCTCTCGCTCTCGCTTTTGCTTTTGCTTTTGCTTTTGCTTTTGCTTTTGCTCCCGCTCTCGCTCTCGCTCTCGCTCTCGCTCTCGCTCTCGCTCTCGCTCTCGCTTTTGCTCTCGCTCTCGCTTTTGCTTTTGCTTTTGCTCTCGCTCTCGCTTTTGCTTTTGCTTTTGCTCTCGCTTTTGCTCTCGCTCTCGCTTTTGCTTTTGCTCTCGCTCTCGCTCTCGCTTTTGCTTTTGCTTTTGCTCTCGCTCTCGCTCTCGCTCTCGCTCTCGCTCTCGCTCTCGCTCTCGCTCTCGCTCTCGCTCTCGCTCTCGCTCTCGCTCTCGCTCTCGCTCTCGCTCTCGCTCTCGCTCTCGCTCTCGCTCTCGCTCTCGCTCTCGCTCTCGCTCTCGCTCTCGCTCTCGCTCTCGCTCTCGCTCTCGCTCTCGCTCTCGCTCTCGCTCTCGCTCTCGCTCTCGCTCTCGCTCTCGCTCTCGCTCTCGCTCTCGCTCTCGCTCTCGCTCTCGCTCTCGCTCTCGCTCTCGCTCTCGCTCTCGCTCTCGCTCTCGCTCTCGCTCTCGCTCTCGCTCTCGCTCTCGCTCTCGCTCTCGCTCTCGCTCTCGCTCTCGCTCTCGCTCTCGCTCTCGCTCTCGCTCTCGCTCTCGCTCTCGCTCTCGCTTTTGCTTTTGCTTTTGCTTTTGCTTTTGCTTTTGCTTTCGCTTTTGCTTTTGCTTTTGCTTTTGCTTTGGCTCTCGCTCTCGCTCTCGCTCTCGCTTTTGCTTTTGCTTTTGCTCTCGCTCTCGCTTTTGCTTTTGCTCTCGCTCTCGCTTTTGCTTTTGCTCTTGCTCTTGCTCTCGCTCTCGCTCCCGCTTTTGCTTTTGCTTTTGCTCTCGCTCTCGCTCTCGCTCTCGCTCTCGCTCTCGCTCTCGCTCTCGCTCTCGCTCTCGCTCTCGCTCTCGCTCTCGCTCTCGCTCTCGCTCTCGCTTTTGCTTTTGCTTTTGCTTTTGCTTTTGCTCTCGCTTTTGCTCTCGCTCTCGCTTTTGCTTTTGCTCTCGCTCTCGCTTTTGCTTTTGCTTTTGCTTTTGCTTTTGCTCTCGCTCTCGCTCTCGCTCTCGCTCTCGCTTTTGCTTTTGCTTTTGCTTTTGCTTTTGCTCTCGCCCTCGCTCTCGCTCTCGCTTTTGCTTTTGCTCTCGCTCTCGCTTTTGCTTTTGCTTTTGCTTTTGCTTTTGCTTTTGCTTTTGCTCTCGCTCTCGCTCTAGCTCTCGCTCTCGCTCTCGCTCTCGCTCTCGCTCTCGCTCTCGCTCTCGATTTGCTTTTGCTTTTGCTTTTCCTTTGCTTTTGCTTTTGCTCTCGCTCTCGCTTTTGCTTTTGCTTTTACTCTCGCTCTCGCTTTTGCTCTCGCTCTCGCTTTTGCTTTTGCTTTTGCTCTCGCTCTCGCTTTTGCTTTTGCTTTTGCTCTCGCTTTTGCTCTCGCTCTCGCTTTTGCTTTTGCTCTCGCTCGCGCTTTTGCTTTTGCTTTTGCTTTTGCTTTTGCTTTTGCTTTTGCTTTTGCTTTTGCTTTTGCTTTTGCTCTCGCTCTCGCTCTCGCTCTCGCTCTCGCTCTCGCTCTCGCTCTCGCTCTCGCTCTCTCTTTCGCTCTCGCTCTCGCTCTTGCTTTTGCTTTTGCTTTTGCTTTTGCTTTTGCTTTTGCTTTTGCTTTTCCTTTGCTTTTGCTTTTGCTCTCGCTCTCGCTCTCGCTTTTGCTTTTGCTTTTGCTCTCGCTCTCGCTTTTGCTCTCGCTCTCGCTTTTGCTTTTGCTTTTGCTCTCGCTCTCGCTTTTGCTTTTGCTTTTGTTCTCGCTTTTGCTCTCGCTCTCGCTTTTGCTTTTGCTCTCGCTCTCGCTTTTGCTTTTGCTTTTGCTTTTGCTCTCGCTCTCGCTTTTGCTTTTGCTATCGCTTTCGCTTTTTCTTTTGCTTTTGCTTTTGCTTTTGCTATCGCTTTCGCTTTTGCTTTTGCTTTTGCTTTTGCTTTTGCTCTCGCTCTCGCTTTTGCTTTTGCTTTTGCTCTCGCTTTTGCTCTCGCTCTCGCTTTTGCTTTTGCTCTCGCTCTCGCTTTTGCTTTTGCTTTTGCTTTTGCTTTTGCTTTTGCTTTTGCTCCCGCTCTCGCTCTCGCTCTCGCTCTCGCTCTCGCTCTCGCTTTTGCTCTCGCTCTCGCTTTTGCTTTTGCTTTTGCTCTCGCTCTCGCTTTTGCTTTTGCTTTTGCTCTCGCTTTTGCTCTCGCTCTCGCTTTTGCTTTTGCTCTCGCTCTCGCTCTCGCTTTTGCTTTTGCTTTTGCTTTTGCTCTCGCTCTCGCTCTCGCTCTCGCTCTCGCTCTCGCTCTCGCTCTCGCTCTCGCTCTCGCTCTCGCTCTCGCTCTCGCTCTCGCTCTCGCTCTCGCTTTTGCTTTTGCTTTTGCTTTTGCTTTTCCTTTGCTTTTGCTTTTGCTCTCGCTCTCGCTTTTGCTTTTGCTCTCGCTCTCGCTTTTGCTTTTGCTCTCGCTCTCGCTTTTGCTTTTGCTTTTGCTTTTGCTCTCGCTCTCGCTTTTGCTTTTCCTTTTGCTTTTGCTTTTCCTTTGCTTTTGCTATCGCTTTCGCTTTTGCTTTTGCTTTTGCTTTTGCTCTCGCTCTCGCCCTCGCTCTCGCTCTCGCTCTCGCTCTCGCCCTCGCTCTCGCTCTCGCTCTCGCTCTCGCTCTCGCTCTCGCTCTCGCTCTCGCTCTCGCTCTCGCTCTCGCTCTCGCTTTTGCTTTTGCTTTTGCTTTTCCTTTGCTTTTGCTTTTGCTCTCGCTCTCGCTTTTGCTTTTGCTTTTGCTCTCGCTCTCGCTTTTGCTCTCGCTCTCGCTTTTGCTTTTGCTCTCGCTCTCGCTTTTGCTTTTGCTTTTGCTCTCGCTTTTGCTCTCGCTCTCGCTTTTGCTTTTGCTCTCGCTCTCGCTTTTGCTTTTGCTTTTGCTTTTGCTTTTGCTTTTGCTTTTGCTTTTGCTCCCGCTCTCGCTCTCGCTCTCGCTCTCGCTCTCGCTCTCGCTCTCGCTCTCGCTCTCGCTCTCGCTCTCGCTCTCGCTTTTGCTCTCGCTCTCGCTTTTGCTTTTGCTTTTGCTCTCGCTCTCGCTTTTGCTTTTGCTTTTGCTCTCGCTTTTGCTCTCGCTCTCGCTTTTGCTTCTGCTCTCGCTCTCGCTCTGGCTTTTGCTTTTGCTTTTGCTTTTGCTCTCGCTCTCGCTCTCGCTCTCGCTCTCGCTCTCGCTCTCGCTCTCGCTCTCGCTCTCGCTCTCGCTTTTGCTTTTGCTTTTGCTTTTGCTTTTCCTTTGCTTTTGCTTTTGCTCTCGCTCTCGCTTTTGCTTTTGCTTTTGCTCTCGCTCTCGCTTTTGCTCTCGCTCTCGCTTTTGCTTTTGCTTTTGCTCTCGCTCTCGCTTTTGCTTTTGCTTTTGCTCTCGCTTTTGCTCTCGCTCTCGCTTTTGCTTTTGCTCTCGCTCTCGCTTTTGCTTTTGCTTTTGCTTTTGCTTTTGCTCTCGCTCTCGCTCTCGCTCTCGCTCTCGCTCTCGCTCTCGCTCTCGCTCTCGCTCTCGCTCTCGCTCTCGCTCTCGCTCTCGCTCTCGCTCTCGCTCTCGCTCTCGCTCTCGCTCTCGCTTTTGCTTTTGCTTTTGCTTTTGCTTTTGCTTTTCCTTTGCTTTTGCTTTTGCTCTCGCTCTCGCTTTTGCTTTTGCTCTCGCTCCCGCTTTTGCTTTTGCTTTTGCTTTTGCTCTCGCTCTCGCTCTCGCTTTTGCTTTTGCTTTTGCTTTTCCTTTGCTTTTGCTTTTGCTCTCGCTCTCGCTTTTGCTTTTGCTTTTGCTCTCGCTCTCGCTTTTGCTCTCGCTCTCGCTTTTGCTTTTGCTTTTGCTCTCGCTCTCGCTTTTGCTTTTGCTTTTGCTCTCGCTTTTGCTCTCGCTCTCGCTTTTGCTTTTGCTCTCGCTCTCGCTTTTGCTCTCGCTCTCGCTTTTGCTTTTGCTTTTGCTCTCGCTCTCGCTTTTGCTTTTGCTTTTGCTCTCGCTTTTGCTCTCGCTCTCGCTTTTGCTTTTGCTCTCGCTCTCGCTTTTGCTTTTGCTTTTGCTTTTGCTTTTGCTTTTGCTCCCGCTCTCGCTCTCGCTCTCGCTCTCGCTCTCGCTCTCGCTCTCGCTCTCGCTCTCGCTCTCGCTCTCGCTCTCGCTCTCGCTCTCGCTCTCGCTCTCGCTCTCGCTCTCGCTCTCGCTTTTGCTTTTGCTTTTGCTTTTGCTTTTCCTTTGCTTTTGCTTTTGCTCTTGCTCTCGCTTTTGCTTTTGCTTTTGTTCTCGCTCTCGCTTTTGCTTTTGCTTTTGCTTTTGCTCTCGCTCTCGCTTTTGCTTTTGCTTTTGCTCTCGCTTTTGCTCTCGCTCTCGCTTTTGCTTTTGCTCTCGCTCTCGCTTTTGCTTTTGCTTTTGCTTTTGCTTTTGCTTTTGCTCTCGCTCTCGCTCTCGCTCTCGCTCTCGCTCTCGCTCTCGCTCTCGCTCTCGCTCTCTCTTTCGCTCTCGCTCTCGCTCTCGCTTTTGCTTTTGCTTTTGCTTTTGCTTTTGCTTTTGCTTTTGCTTTTGCTTTTGCTTTCGCTTTTGCTTTTGCTTTTGCTCTCGCTCTCGCTCTCGCTTTTGCTTTTGCTATCGCTTTCGCTTTTTCTTTTGCTTTTGCTTTTGCTTTTGCTATCGCTTTCGCTTTTGCTTTTGCTTTTGATTTTGCTCTCGCTCTCGCCCTCGCTCTCGCTCTCGCTCTCGCTCTCGCTCTCGCCCTCGCTCTCGCTCTCGCTCTCGCTCTCGCTCTCGCTCTCGCTCTCGCTTTTGCTTTTGCTTTTGCTTTTGCTTTTCCTTTGCTTTTGCTTTTGCTCTCGCTCTCGCTTTTGCTTTTGCTGTTGCTCTCGCTCTCGCTTTTGCTCTCGCTCTCGCTTTTGCTTTTGCTTTTGCTCTCGCTCTCGCTTTTGCTTTTGCTTTTGCTCTCGCTTTTGCTCTCGCTCTCGCTTTTGCTTTTGCTCTCGCTCTCGCTTTTGCTTTTGCTTTTGCTTTTGCTTTTGCTTTTGCTTTTGCTCCCGCTCTCGCTCTCGCTCTCGCTCTCGCTCTCGCTCTCGCTCTCGCTCTCGCTCTCGCTCTCGCTTTTGCTCTCGCTCTCGCTTTTGCTTTTGCTTTTGCTCTCGCTCTCGCTTTTGCTTTTGCTTTTGCTCTCGCTTTTGCTCTCGCTCTCGCTTTTGCTTTTGCTCTCGCTCTCGCTCTCGCTTTTGCTTTTGCTTTTGCTCTCGCTCTCGCTCTCGCTCTCGCTCTCGCTCTCGCTCTCGCTCTCGCTCTCGCTCTCGCTCTCGCTCTCGCTCTCGCTCTCGCTCTCGCTCTCGCTCTCGCTCTCGCTCTCGCTTTTGCTTTTGCTTTTGCTTTTGCTTTTCCTTTGCTTTTGCTTTTGCTCTCGCTCTCGCTTTTGCTTTTGCTCTCGCTCTCGCTTTTGCTTTTGCTCTCGCTCTCGCTTTTGCTTTTGCTTTTGCTTTTGCTCTCGCTCTCGCTTTTGCTTTTCCTTTTGCTTTTGCTTTTCCTTTGCTTTTGCTATCGCTTTCGCTTTTGCTTTTGCTTTTGCTTTTGCTCTCGCTCTCGCCCTCCTCTCGCTCTCGCTCTCGCTCTCGCCCTCGCTCTCGCTCTCGCTCTCGCTCTCGCTCTCGCTCTCGCTCTCGCTCTCGCTTTTGCTTTTGCTTTTGCTTTTCCTTTGCTTTTGCTTTTGCTCTCGCTCTCGCTTTTGCTTTTGCTCTCGCTCTCGCTTTTGCTCTCGCTCTCGCTTTTGCTTTTGCTTTTGCTCTCGCTCTCGCTTTTGCTTTTGCTTTTGCTCTCGCTTTTGCTCTCGCTCTCGCTTTTGCTTTTGCTCTCGCTCTCGCTTTTGCTTTTGCTTTTGCTTTTGCTTTTGCTCCCGCTCTCGCTCTCGCTCTCGCTCTCGCTCTCGCTCTCGCTCTCGCTTTTGCTCTCGCTCTCGCTTTTGCTTTTGCTCTCGCTCTCGCTCTCGCTCTCGCTCTCGCTCTCGCTCTCGCTCTCGCTCTCGCTCTCGCTCTCGCTCTCGCTCTCGCTCTCGCTCTCGCTTTTGCTTTTGCTTTTGCTTTTCCTTTGCTTTTGCTTTTGCTCTCGCTCTCGCTTTTGCTTTTGCTTTTGCTCTCGCTCTCGCTTTTGCTCTCGCTCTCGCTTTTGCTTTTGCTTTTGCTTTTGCTTTTGCTTTTGCTTTTGCTTTTGCTTTTGCTTTTGCTTTGGCTCTCGCTCTCGCTCTCGCTCTCGCTCTCGCTCTCGCTCTCGCTCTCGCTCTCGCTCTCGCTCTCGCTCTCGCTTTTGCTTTTGCTTTTGCTTTTGCTTTTGCTTTTCCTTTGCTTTTGCTTTTGCTCTCGCTCTCGCTTTTGCTTTTGCTTTTGCTCTCGCTCTCGCTTTTGCTCTCGCTCTCGCTTTTGCTTTTGCTTTTGCTCTCGCTCTCGCTTTTGCTTTTGCTTTTGCTCTCGCTTTTGCTTTTGCTCTCGCTCTCGCTTTTGCTTTTGCTTTTGCTTTTGCTTTTGCTTTTGCTTTTGCTTTTGCTTTTGCTTTTGCTTTTGCTTTTGCTTTTGCTTTTGCTTTTGCTTTTGCTTTTGCTTTTGCTTTTGCTTTTGCTTTTGCTTTTGCTTTTGCTTTTGCTTTTGCTTTTGCTTTTGCTTTTGCTTTTGCTTTTGCTTTTGCTTTGCTTTTGCTTTTGCTCTCGCTCTCGCTCTCGCTCTCGCTTTTGCTTTTGCTCTTGCTCTCGCTCTCGCTCTCGCTCCCGCTTTTGCTTTTGCTTTTGCTTTTGCTTTTGCTTTTGCTTTTGCTTTTGCTTTTGCTTTTGCTCTCGCTCTCGCTCTCGCTCTCGCTCTGGCTCTCGCTCTCGCTCTCGCTCTCGCTCTGGCTCTCGCTCTCGCTCTCGCTCTCGCTCCCGCTTTTGCTTTTGCTTTTGCTTTTGCTCTCGCTCTCGCTCTCGCTCTCGCTCTCGCTCTCGCTCTCGCTCTCGCTCTCGCTCTCGCTTTTGCTTTTGCTTTTGCTTTTGCTTTTCCTTTGCTTTTGCTTTTGCTCTCGCTCTCGCTTTTGCTTTTGCTTTTGCTCTCGCTCCCGCTTTTGCTTTTGCTTTTGCTTTTGCTCTCGCTCTCGCTTTTGCTTTTGCTTTTGCTTTTGCTTTTCCTTTGCTTTTGCTGTCGCTTTCGCTTTTGCTTTTGCTTTTGCTTTTGCTCTCGCTCTCGCCCTCGCGCTCGCTCTCGCTCTCGCTCTCGCCCTCGCTCTCGCTCTCGCTCTCGCTCTCGCTCTCGCTCTCGCTCTCGCTCTCGCTCTCGCTCTCGCTCTCGCTCTCGCTCTCGCTTTTGCTTTTGCTTTTGCTTTTCCTTTGCTTTTGCTTTTGCTCTCGCTCTCGCTTTTGCTTTTGCTTTTGCTCTCGCTCTCGCTTTTGCTCTCGCTCTCGCTTTTGCTTTTGCTTTTGCTCTCGCTCTCGCTTTTGCTTTCGCTTTTGCTCTCGCTTTTGCTCTCGCTCTCGCTTTTGCTTTTGCTCTCGCTCTCGCTTTTGCTTTTGCTTTTGCTTTTGCTTTTGCTCTCGCTCTCGCTCTCGCTCTCGCTCTCGCTCTCGCTCTCGCTCTCGCTCTCGCTCTCGCTCTCGCTCTCGCTTTTGCTTTTGCTTTTGCTTTTGCTCTCGCTCTCGCTTTTGCTTTTGCTCTCGCTCCCGCTTTTGCTTTTGCTTTTGCTTTTGCTCTCGCTCTCGCTTTTGCTTTTGCTTTTGCTTTTGCTTTTGCTTTTCCTTTGCTTTTGCTGTCGCTTTCGCTTTTGCTTTTGCTTTTGCTTTTTCTCTCGCTCTCGCCCTCGCGCTCGCTCTCGCTCTCGCTCTCGCCCTCGCTCTCGCTCTCGCTCTCGCTCTCGCTCTCGCTCTCGCTCTCGCTCTCGCTTTTGCTTTTGCTTTTGCTTTTCCTTTGCTTTTCCTTTGCTTTTGCTTTTGCTCTCGCTCTCGCTTTTGCTTTTGCTTTTGCTCTCGCTCTCGCTTTTGCTCTCGCTCTCGCTTTTGCTTTTGCTTTTGCTCTCGCTCTCGCTTTTGCTTTTGCTTTTGCTCTCGCTTTTGCTCTCGCTCTCGCTTTTGCTTTTGCTCTCGCTCTCGCTTTTGCTCTCGCTCTCGCTTTTGCTTTTGCTTTTGCTCTCGCTCTCGCTTTTGCTTTTGCTTTTGCTCTCGCTTTTGCTCTCGCTCTCGCTTTTGCTTTTGCTCTCGCTCTCGCTCTCGCTTTTGCTTTTGCTTTTGCTTTTGCTTTTGCTCCCGCTCTCGCTCTCGCTCTCGCTCTCGCTCTCGCTTTTGCTCTCGCTCTCGCTTTTGCTTTTGCTCTCGCTCTCGCTTTTGCTTTTGCTTTTGCTTTTGATTTTGCTCCCGCTCTCGCTCTCGCTCTCGCTCTCGCTCTCGCTCTCGCTTTTGCTTTTGCTCTCGCTTTTGCTTTTGCTCTCGCTCTCGCTTTTGCTTTTGCTTTTGCTTTTGCTTTTGCTTTTGCTCTCGCTCTCGCTCTCGCTCTCGCTCTCGCTCTCGCTCTCGCTCTCGCTCTCGCTCTCGCTCTCGCTCTCGCTCTCGCTCTCGCTCTCGCTCTCGCTCTCGCTCTCGCTCTCGCTCTCGCTCTCGCTCTCGCTCTCGCTTTTGCTTTTGCTTTTGCTTTTGCTTTTGCTTTTCCTTTGCTTTTGCTTTTGCTCTCGCTCTCGCTTTTGCTTTTGCTCTCGCTCCCGCTTTTGCTTTTGCTTTTGCTTTTGCTTTTGCTCTCGCTCTCGCTTTTGCTTTTGCTTTTGCTTTTGCTTTTCCTTTGCTTTTGCTGTCGCTTTCGCTTTTGCTTTTGCTTTTGCTTTTGCTCTCGCTCTCGCCCTCGCTCTCGCTCTCGCTCTCGCCCTCGCTCTCGCTCTCGCTCTCGCTCTCGCTCTCGCTCTCACTCTCGCTCTCGCTCTCGCTCTCGCTTTTGCTTTTGCTTTTGCTTTTGCTTTTCCTTTGCTTTTGCTTTTGCTCTCGCTCTCGCTTTTGCTTTTGCTTTTGCTCTCGCTCTCGCTTTTGCTCTCGCTCTCGCTTTTGCTTTTGCTTTTGCTCTCGCTCTCGCTTTTGCTTTTGCTTTTGCTCTCGCTTTTGCTCTCGCTCTCGCTTTTGCTTTTGCTCTCGCTCTCGCTTTTGCTCTCGCTCTCGCTTTTGCTTTTGCTTTTGCTCTCGCTCTCGCTTTTGCTTTTGCTTTTGCTCTCGCTTTTGCTCTCGCTCTCGCTTTTGCTTTTGCTCTCGCTCTCGCTTTTGCTTTTGCTTTTGCTTTTGCTTTTGCTCCCGCTCTCGCTCTCGCTCTCGCTCTCGCTCTCGCTCTCGCTCTCGCTTTTGCTCTCGCTCTCGCTTTTGCTTTTGCTCTCGCTCTCGCTCTCGCTCTCGCTCTCGCTCTCGCTCTCGCTCTCGCTCTCGCTCTCGCTCTCGCTCTCGCTCTCGCTCTCGCTCTCGCTTTTGCTTTTGCTTTTGCTTTTCCTTTGCTTTTGCTTTTGCTCTCGCTCTCGCTTTTGCTTTTGCTTTTGCTCTCGCTCTCGCTTTTGCTCTCGCTCTCGCTTTTGCTTTTGCTTTTGCTTTTGCTTTTGCTTTTGCTTTTGCTTTTGCTTTTGCTTTTGCTTTGGCTCTCGCTCTCGCTCTCGCTCTCGCTCTCGCTCTCGCTCTCGCTCTCGCTCTCGCTCTCGCTCTCGCTCT
The DNA here is from genome assembly GCA_963971185.1 of Bombus muscorum. Classification (NCBI taxonomy): domain Eukaryota; kingdom Metazoa; phylum Arthropoda; class Insecta; order Hymenoptera; family Apidae; genus Bombus; species Bombus muscorum. The sequence goes on from CAXAQV010000010.1 coordinate 1,164,742, forward strand.
CGCTTTTGCTTTTGCTTTTGCTTTTGCTTTTGCTTTTCCTTTGCTTTTGCTTTTGCTCTCGCTCTCGCTTTTGCTTTTGCTTTTGCTCTCGCTCTCGCTTTTGCTCTCGCTCTCGCTTTTGCTTTTGCTTTTGCTCTCGCTCTCGCTTTTGCTTTTGCTTTTGCTCTCGCTTTTGCTTTTGCTCTCGCTCTCGCTTTTGCTTTTGCTTTTGCTTTTGCTTTTGCTTTTGCTTTTGCTTTTGCTTTTGCTTTTGCTTTTGCTTTTGCTTTTGCTTTTGCTTTTGCTTTTGCTTTTGCTTTTGCTTTTGCTTTTGCTTTTGCTTTTGCTTTTGCTTTTGCTTTTGCTTTTGCTTTTGCTTTTGCTTTTGCTTTTGCTTTTGCTTTGCTTTTGCTTTTGCTCTCGCTCTCGCTCTCGCTCTCGCTTTTGCTTTTGCTCTTGCTCTCGCTCTCGCTCTCGCTCCCGCTTTTGCTTTTGCTTTTGCTTTTGCTTTTGCTTTTGCTTTTGCTTTTGCTTTTGCTTTTGCTCTCGCTCTCGCTCTCGCTCTCGCTCTGGCTCTCGCTCTCGCTCTCGCTCTCGCTCTGGCTCTCGCTCTCGCTCTCGCTCTCGCTCCCGCTTTTGCTTTTGCTTTTGCTTTTGCTCTCGCTCTCGCTCTCGCTCTCGCTCTCGCTCTCGCTCTCGCTCTCGCTCTCGCTCTCGCTCTCGCTCTCGCTCTCGCTCTCGCTCTCGCTCTCGCTCTCGCTCTCGCTCTCGCTCTCGCTCTCGCTCTCGCTCCCGCTTTTGCTTTTGCTTTTGCTTTTGCTCTCGCTCTCGCTCTCGCTCTCGCTCTCGCTCTCGCTCTCGCTCTCGCTCTCGCTCTCGCTCTCGCTCTCGCTCTCGCTCTCGCTCTCGCTTTTGCTTTTGCTTTTGCTTTTCCTTTGCTTTTGCTTTTGCTCTCGCTCTCGCTTTTGCTTTTGCTTTTGCTCTCGCTCTCGCTTTTGCTCTCGCTCTCGCTTTTGCTTTTGCTTTTGCTCTCGCTCTCGCTCTCGCCCTCGCTCTCGCTCTCGCTCTCGCTCTCGCTCTCGCTTTTGCTTTTGCTTTTGCTTTTGCTCTCGCTCTCGCTTTTGCTTTTGCTTTTGCTCTCGCTCTCGCTTTTGCTCTCGCTCTCGCTTTTGCTTTTGCTTTTGCTTTTGCTTTTGCTTTTGCTTTTGCTTTTGCTTTTGCTTTTGCTTTTGCTTTTGCTTTTGCTTTTGCTTTTGCTTTTGCTTTTGCTTTTGCTTTTGCTTTTGCTTTTGCTTTTGCTTTTGCTTTTGCTTTTGCTTTTGCTTTTGCTTTTGCTTTTGCTTTTGCTTTTGCTTTTGCTTTTGCTTTTGCTTTTGCTTTTGCTTTTGCTTTTGCTTTTGCTTTTGCTTTTGCTTTTGCTTTTGCTTTTGCTTTTGCTTTTGCTTTTGCTTTTGCTTTTGCTTTTGCTTTTGCTTTTGCTTTTGCTTTTGCTTTTGCTTTTGCTTTTGCTTTTGCTTTTGCTTTTGCTTTTGCTTTTGCTTTTGCTTTTGCTTTTGCTTTTGCTTTTGCTTTTGCTTTTGCTTTTGCTTTTGCTTTTGCTTTTGCTTTTGCTTTTGCTTTTGCTTTTGCTTTGGCTCTCGCTCTCGCTCTCGCTCTCGCTCTCGCTCTCGCTCTCGCTCTCGCTCTCGCTCTCGCTCTCGCTTTTGCTTTTGCTTTTGCTCTCGCTTTTGCTTTTGCTCTCGCTCTCGCTTTTGCTTTTGCTCTCGCTCTCGCTCTCGCTCTCGCTCTCGCTCTCGCTCTCGCTCTCGCTCTCGCTTTTGCTTTTGCTCTCGCTCTCGCTTTTGCTCTCGCTCTCGCTTTTGCTTTTGCTTTTGCTCTCGCTCTCGCTTTTGCTTTTGCTTTTGCTCTCGCTTTTGCTCTCGCTCTCGCTTTTGCTTTTGCTCTCGCTCTCGCTTTTGCTTTTGCTTTTGCTTTTGCTTTTGCTCCCGCTCTCGCTCTCGCTCTCGCTCTCGCTCTCGCTCTCGCTTTTGCTCTCGCTCTCGCTTTTGCTTTTGCTCTCGCTCTCGCTTTTGCTTTTGCTTTTGCTTTTGATTTTGCTCCCGCTCTCGCTCTCGCTCTCGCTCTCGCTCTCGCTCTCGCTTTTGCTTTTGCTCTCGCTTTTGCTTTTGCTCTCGCTCTCGCTTTTGCTTTTGCTTTTGCTTTTGATTTTGCTCCCGCTCTCGCTCTCGCTCTCGCTCTCGCTCTCGCTCTCGCTCTCGCTTTTGCTTTTGCTCTCGCTTTTGCTTTTGCTCTCGCTCTCGCTTTTGCTTTTGCTTTTGCTTTTGCTTTTGCTTTTGCTCTCGCTCTCGCTCTCGCTCTCGCTCTCGCTCTCGCTCTCGCTCTCGCTCTCGCTCTCGCTCTCGCTCTCGCTCTCGCTCTCGCTCTCGCTCTCGCTCTCGCTCTCGCTCTCGCTCTCGCTCTCGCTCTCGCTTTTGCTTTTGCTTTTGCTTTTGCTTTTGCTTTTGCTTTTCCTTTGCTTTTGCTTTTGCTCTCGCTCTCGCTTTTGCTTTTGCTCTCGCTCCCGCTTTTGCTTTTGCTTTTGCTTTTGCTTTTGCTCTCGCTCTCGCTTTTGCTTTTGCTTTTGCTTTTGCTTTTGCTTTTCCTTTGCTTTTGCTGTCGCTTTCGCTTTTGCTTTTGCTTTTGCTTTTGCTCTCGCTCTCGCCCTCGCTCTCGCTCTCGCTCTCGCCCTCGCTCTCGCTCTCGCTCTCGCTCTCGCTCTCGCTCTCGCTCTCGCTTTTGCTTTTGCTTTTGCTTTTGCTTTTCCTTTGCTTTTGCTTTTGCTCTCGCTCTCGCTTTTGCTTTTCCTTTTGCTCTCGCTCTCGCTTTTGCTCTCGCTCTCGCTTTTGCTTTTGCTTTTGCTCTCGCTCTCGCTTTTGCTTTTGCTTTTGCTCTCGCTTTTGCTCTCGCTCTCGCTTTTGCTTTTGCTCTCGCTCTCGCTTTTGCTCTCGCTCTCGCTTTTGCTTTTGCTTTTGCTCTCGCTCTCGCTTTTGCTTTTGCTTTTGCTCTCGCTTTTGCTCTCGCTCTCGCTTTTGCTTTTGCTCTCGCTCTCGCTTTTGCTTTTGCTTTTGCTTTTGCTTTTGCTCCCGCTCTCGCTCTCGCTCTCGCTCTCGCTCTCGCTCTCGCTCTCGCTCTCGCTTTTGCTCTCGCTCTCGCTTTTGCTTTTGCTCTCGCTCTCGCTCTCGCTCTCGCTCTCGCTATCGCTCTCGCTCTCGCTCTCGCTCTCGCTCTCGCTCTCGCTCTCGCTCTCGCTCTCGCTCTCGCTTTTGCTTTTGCTTTTGCTTTTCCTTTGCTTTTGCTTTTGCTCTCGCTCTCGCTTTTGCTTTTGCTTTTGCTTTTGCTCTCGCTCTCGCTTTTGCTCTCGCTCTCGCTTTTGCTTTTGCTTTTGCTTTTGCTTTTGCTTTTGCTTTTGCTTTTGCTTTTGCTTTTGCTTTGGCTCTCGCTCTCGCTCTCGCTCTCGCTCTCGCTCTCGCTCTCGCTCTCGCTCTAGCTCTCGCTCTCGCTTTTGCTTTTGCTTTTGCTTTTGCTTTTGCTTTTCCTTTGCTTTTGCTTTTGCTCTCGCTCTCGCTTTTGCTTTTGCTTTTGCTCTCGCTCTCGCTTTTGCTCTCGCTCTCGCTTTTGCTTTTGCTTTTGCTCTCGCTCTCGCTTTTGCTTTTGCTTTTGCTCTCGCTTTTGCTTTTGCTCTCGCTCTCGCTTTTGCTTTTGCTTTTGCTTTTGCTTTTGCTTTTGCTTTTGCTTTTGCTTTTGCTTTTGCTTTTGCTTTTGCTTTTGCTTTTGCTTTTGCTTTTGCTTTTGCTTTTGCTTTTGCTTTTGCTTTTGCTTTTGCTTTTGCTTTTGCTTTTGCTTTTGCTTTTGCTTTTGCTTTTGCTTTTGCTTTTGCTTTTGCTTTTGCTTTTGCTTTTGCTTTTGCTTTTGCTTTTGCTTTTGCTTTTGCTTTTGCTTTTGCTTTTGCTTTTCCTTTGCTTTTGCTTTTGCTCTCGCTCTCGCTCTCGCTCTCGCTTTTGCTTTTGCTCTTGCTCTCGCTCTCGCTCTCGCTCCCGCTTTTGCTTTTGCTTTTGCTTTTGCTTTTGCTTTTGCTTTTGCTTTTGCTTTTGCTTTTGCTTTTGCTCTCGCTCTCGCTCTCGCTCTCGCTCTCGCTCTGGCTCTCGCTCTCGCTCTCGCTCTCGCTCTGGCTCTCGCTCTCGCTCTCGCTCTCGCTCCCGCTTTTGCTTTTGCTTTTGCTTTTGCTCTCGCTCTCGCTCTCGCTCTCGCTCTCGCTCTCGCTCTCGCTCTCGCTCTCGCTCTCGCTCTCGCTCTCGCTCTCGCTCTCGCTCTCGCTCTCGCTCTCGCTCCCGCTTTTGCTTTTGCTTTTGCTTTTGCTCTCGCTCTCGCTCTCGCTCTCGCTCTCGCTCTCGCTCTCGCTCTCGCTCTCGCTCTCGCTCTCGCTCTCGCTCTCGCTCTCGCTCTCGCTCTCGCTCTCGCTCTCGCTCTCGCTCTCGCTCTCGCTCTCGCTTTTGCTTTTGCTTTTGCTTTTCCTTTGCTTTTGCTTTTGCTCTCGCTCTCGCTTTTGCTTTTGCTTTTGCTCTCGCTCTCGCTTTTGCTCTCGCTCTCGCTTTTGCTTTTGCTTTTGCTCTCGCTCTCGCTCTCGCCCTCGCTCTCGCTCTCGCTCTCGCTCTCGCTCTCGCTTTTGCTTTTGCTTTTGCTTTTGCTCTCGCTCTCGCTTTTGCTTTTGCTTTTGCTCTCGCTCTCGCTTTTGCTCTCGCTCTCGCTTTTGCTTTTGCTTTTGCTTTTGCTTTTGCTTTTGCTTTTGCTTTTGCTTTTGCTTTTGCTTTTGCTTTTGCTTTTGCTTTTGCTTTTGCTTTTGCTTTTGCTTTTGCTTTTGCTTTTGCTTTTGCTTTTGCTTTTGCTTTTGCTTTTGCTTTTGCTTTTGCTTTTGCTTTTGCTTTTGCTTTTGCTTTTGCTTTTGCTTTTGCTTTTGCTTTTGCTTTTGCTTTTGCTTTTGCTTTTGCTTTTGCTTTTGCTTTTGCTTTTGCTTTTGCTTTTGCTTTTGCTTTTGCTTTTGCTTTTGCTTTTGCTTTTGCTTTTGCTTTTGCTTTTGCTTTTGCTTTTGCTTTTGCTTTTGCTTTTGCTTTTGCTTTTGCTTTTGCTTTTGCTTTTGCTTTTGCTTTTGCTTTTGCTTTTGCTTTTGCTTTTGCTTTTGCTTTTGCTTTTGCTTTTGCTTTTGCTTTTGCTTTTGCTTTTGCTTTTGCTTTTGCTTTTGCTTTTGCTTTTGCTTTTGCTTTTGCTTTTGCTTTGGCTCTCGCTCTCGCTCTCGCTCTCGCTCTCGCTCTCGCTCTCGCTCTCGCTCTCGCTCTCGCTCTCGCTCTCGCTTTTGCTTTTGCTTTTGCTCTCGCTTTTGCTTTTGCTCTCGCTCTCGCTTTTGCTTTTGCTTTTGCTTTTGCTTTTGCTTTTGCTCTCGCTCTCGCTCTCGCTCTCGCTCTCGCTCTCGCTCTCGCTCTCGCTCTCGCTCTCGCTCTCGCTCTCGCTCTCGCTCTCGCTCTCGCTCCCGCTTTTGCTTTTGCTTTTGCTTTTGCTCTTGCTCTCGCTCTGGCTCTCGCTCTCGCTCTCGCTCTCGCTCTCGCTCTCGCTCTCGCTCCCGCTTTTGCTTTTGCTTTTGCTTTTGCTCTCGCTCTCGCTCTCGCTTTCGCTCTCGCTCTCGCTCTCGCTCTCGCTCTCGCTCTCGCTCTCGCTCTCGCTCTCGCTTTTGCTTTTGCTCTTGCTCTCGCTCTGGCTCTCGCTCTCGCTCTCGCTCTCGCTCTCGCTCTGGCTCTCGCTCTCGCTCTCGCTCTCGCTCCCGCTTTTGCTTTTGCTTTTGCTTTTGCTTTTGCTCTCGCTTTTGCTCTCGCTCTCGCTTTTGCTTTTGCTCTCGCTCTCGCTTTTGCTTTTGCTTTTGCTTTTGCTTTTGCTTTTGCTCTCGCTCTCGCTCTCGCTCTCGCTCTCGCTCTCGCTCTCGCTCTCGCTCTCGCTTTTGCTTTTGCTTTTGCTTTTCCTTTGCTTTTGCTTTTGCTCTCGCTCTCGCTTTTGCTTTTGCTTTTGCTCTCGCTCTCGCTTTTGCTCTCGCTCTCGCTTTTGCTTTTGCTTTTGCTTTGGCTCTCGCTTATGCTTTTGCTTTTCCTTTGCTTTTGCTTTTGCTTTTGCTCTCGCTCTCGCTTTTGCTCTCGCTCTCGCTTTTGCTTTTGCTTTTGCTCTCGCTCTCGCTTTTGCTTTTGCTTTTGCTTTGGCTCTCGCTCTCGCTCTCGCTCTCGCTCTCGCTCTCGCTCTCGCTCTCGCTCTCGCTCTCGCTCTCGCTCTCGCTCTCGCTCTCGCTCTCGCTCTCGCTCTCGCTCCCGCTTTTGCTTTTGCTTTTGCTTTTGCTCTTGCTCTCGCTCTGGCTCTCGCTCTCGCTCTCGCTCTCGCTCTCGCCCTCGCTCTCGCTCTCGCTCCCGCTTTTGCTTTTGCTTTTGCTTTTGCTCTCGCTCTCGCTCTCGCTCTCGCTCTCGCTCTCGCTCTCGCTCTCGCTCTCGCTCTCGCTCTCGCTCTCGTTCTCGCTCTCGCTTTTGCTTTTGCTTTTGCTTTTCCTTTGCTTTTGCTTTTGCTCTCGCTCTCGCTTTTGCTTTTGCTTTTGCTCTCGCTCTCGCTTTTGCTCTCGCTCTCGCTTTTGCTTTTGCTTTTGCTCTCGCTCTCGCTTTTGCTTTTGCTTTTCCTTTGCTTTTGCTTTTGCTCTCGCTCTCGCTTTTGCTTTTGCTTTTGCTCTCGCTCTCGCTTTTGCTCTCGCTCTCGCTTTTGCTTTTGCTTTTGCTCTCGCTCTCGCTTTTGCTTTTGCTTTTGCTTTGGCTCTCGCTCTCGCTCTCGCTCTCGCTCTCGCTCTCGCTCTCGCTCTCGCTCTCGCTCTCGCTCTCGCTTTTGCTCTTGCTCTCGCTCTCGCTCTCGCTCCCGCTCCCGCTTTTGCTTTTGCTTTTGCTTTTGCTCTCGCTCTCGCTCTCGCTCTCGCTCTCGCTCTCGCTCTCGCTCTGGCTCTCGCTCTCGCTCTCGCTCTCGCTCTGGCTCTCGCTCTCGCTCTCGCTCTCGCTCTCGCTCCCGCTTTTGCTTTTGCTTTTGCTCTCGCTCTCGCTCTCGCTCTCGCTCTCGCTCTCGCTCTCGCTCTCGCTCTCGCTCTCGCTCTCGCTCTCGCTCTCGCTCCCGCTTTTGCTTTTGCTTTTGCTTTTGCTTTTGCTCTCGCTCTCGCTCTCGCTCTCGCTCTCGCTCTCGCTCTCGCTCTCGCTCTCGCTCTCGCTCTCGCTCTCGCTCTCGCTCTCGCTCTCGCTCTCGCTTTTGCTTTTGCTCTTGCTCTCGCTCTCGCTCTCGCTCCCGCTTTTGCTTTTGCTTTTGCTTTCGCTTTTGCTTTTGCTCTCACTCTCGCTCTCGCTCTCGCTCTCGCTCTCGCTCTCGCTCTCGCTCTCGCTCTCGCTCTCGCTCTCGCTCTCGCTCTCGCTCTCGCTCTCGCTCTCGCTCTCGCTCTCGCTTTTGCTTTTGCTTTTGCTTTTGCTTTTCCTTTGCTTTTGCTTTTGCTCTCGCTCTCGCTTTTGCTTTTGCTTTTGCTCTCGCTCTCGCTTTTGCTCTCGCTCTCGCTTTTGCTTTTGCTTTTGCTCTCGCTCTCGCTTTTGCTTTTGCTTTTGCTCTCGCTTTTGCTTTTGCTCTCGCTCTCGCTTTTGCTTTTGCTTTTGCTTTTGCTTTTGCTTTTGCTTTTGCTTTGGCTCTCGCTCTCGCTCTCGCTCTCGCTCTCGCTCTCGCTCTCGCTCTCGCTCTCGCTCTCGCTCTCGCTCCCGCTTTTGCTTTTGCTTTTGCTTTTGCTTTTGCTTTTGCTCTCGCTCTCGCTCTCGCTCTCGCTCTCGCTCTCGCTCTCGCTCTCGCTCTCGCTCTCGCTCTCGCTCTCGCTCTCGCTTTTGCTTTTGCTTTTGCTCTCGCTCTCGCTTTTGCTCTCGCTCTCGCTTTTGCTTTTGCTTTTGCTCTCGCTCTCGCTTTTGCTTTTGCTTTTGCTCTCGCTCTCGCTTTTGCTTTTGCTTTTGCTCTCGCTCTCGCTTTTGCTTTTGCTTTTGCTCTCGCTTTTGCTCTCGCTCTCGCTTTTGTTTTTGCTCTCGCTCTCGCTTTTGCTTTTGCTTTTGCTTTTGCTTGTGCTTTTGCTTTTGCTGTTGCTTTTGCTCTCGCTCTCGCTCTCGCTCTCGCTCTCGCTCTCGCTCTCGCTCTCGCTCTCGCTCTCGCTCTCGCTCTCGCTCTCGCTCTCGCTCTCGCTCTCGCTCTCGCTCTCGCTCTCGCTCCCGCTTTTGCTTTTGCTTTTGCTTTTGCTCTTGCTCTCGCTCTGGCTCTCGCTCTCGCTCTCGCTCTCGCTCTCGTTCTCGCTCTCGCTCTCGCTCTCGCTCTCGCTCTCGCTTTTGCTTTTGCTTTTGCTTTTGCTTTTCCTTTGCTTTTGCTTTTGCTCTCGCTTTTGCTTTTGCTTTTGCTTTTGCTCTTGCTCTCGCTCTGGCTCTCGCTCTCGCTCTCGCTCTCGCTCTCGCTCCCGCTTTGGCTTTTGCTTTTGCTTTTGCTCTCGCTCTCGCTCTCGCTCTCGCTCTCGCTCTCGCTCTCGCTCTCGCTCTCGCTCTCGCTCTCGCTCTCGCTCTCGCTCTCGCTCTCGCTCTCGCTTTTGCTTTTGCTCTTGCTCTCGCTCTGGCTCTCGCTCTCGCTCTCGCTCTCGCTCTCGCTCTGGCTCTCGCTCTCGCTCTCGCTCTCGCTCCCGCTTTTGCTTTTGCTTTTGCTTTTGCTCTCGCTTTTGCTCTCGCTCTCGCTTTTGCTTTTGCTCTCGCTCTCGCTTTTGCTTTTGCTTTTGCTTTTGCTTTTGCTTTTGCTTTTCCTTTGCTTTTGCTTTTGCTCTCGCTTTTGCTTTTGCTTTTGCTCTTGCTCTCGCTCTGGCTCTCGCTCTCGCTCTCGCTCTCGCTCTCGCTCTCGCTCTCGCTCTCGCTCCCGCTTTGGCTTTTGCTTTTGCTTTTGCTCTCGCTCTCGCTCTCGCTCTCGCTCTCGCTCTCGCTCTCGCTCTCGCTCTCGCTCTCGCTCTCGCTCTCGCTCTCGCTCTCGCTCTCGCTCTCGCTCTCGCTCTCGCTCTCGCTCTCGCTCTCGCTCTCGCTCTCGCTCTCGCTCTCGCTCTCGCTCTCGCTCCCGCTTTTGCTTTTGCTTTTGCTTTTGCTCTTGCTCTCGCTCTGGCTCTCGCTCTCGCTCTCGCTCTCGCTCTCGCTCTCGCTCTCGCTCTCGCTCCCGCTTTTGCTTTTGCTTTTGCTTTTGCTCTCGCTCTCGCTCTCGCTCTCGCTCTCGCTCTCGCTCTCGCTCTCGCTCTCGCTCTCGCTCTCGCTCTCGCTCTCGTTCTCGCTCTCGCTTTTGCTTTTGCTTTTGCTTTTCCTTTGCTTTTGCTTTTGCTCTCGCTCTCGCTTTTGCTTTTGCTTTTGCTCTCGCTCTCGCTTTTGCTTTTGCTTTTCCTTTGCTTTTGCTTTTGCTCTCGCTCTCGCTTTTGCTTTTGCTTTTGCTTTTGCTCTCGCTCTCGCTTTTGCTCTCGCTCTCGCTTTTGCTTTTGCTTTTGCTCTCGCTCTCGCTTTTGCTTTTGCTTTTGCTTTGGCTCTCGCTCTCGCTCTCGCTCTCGCTCTCGCTCTCGCTCTCGCTCTCGCTCTCGCTCTCGCTCTCGCTCTCGCTCTCGCTCTCGCTCTCGCTCTCGCTCTCGCTTTTGCTCTTGCTCTCGCTCTCGCTCTCGCTCCCGCTCCCGCTTTTGCTTTTGCTTTTGCTTTTGCTTTTGCTCTCGCTCTCGCTCTCGCTCTCGCTCTCGCTCTCGCTCTCGCTCTGGCTCTCGCTCTCGCTCTCGCTCTCGCTCTCGCTCTCGCTCTCGCTCTCGCTCTCGCTCTCGCTCTCGCTCTCGCTCTCGCTCTCGCTTTTGCTTTTGCTTTTGCTCTCGCTTTTGCTTTTGCTCTCGCTCTCGCTTTTGCTTTTGCTTTTGCTTTTGCTTTTGCTTTTGCTTTTGCTCTCGCTCTCGCTCTCGCTCTCGCTCTCGCTCTCGCTCTCGCTCTCGCTCTCGCTCTCGCTCTCGCTCTCGCTCTCGCTCTCGCTCTCGCTCCCGCTTTTGCTTTTGCTTTTGCTTTTGCTCTTGCTCTCGCTCTGGCTCTCGCTCTCGCTCTCGCTCTCGCTCTCGCTCTCGCTCTCGCTCCCGCTTTTGCTTTTGCTTTTGCTTTTGCTCTCGCTCTCGCTCTCGCTTTCGCTCTCGCTCTCGCTCTCGCTCTCGCTCTCGCTCTCGCTCTCGCTCTCGCTCTCGCTCTCGCTCTCGCTCTCGCTCTCGCTCTCGCTTTTGCTTTTGCTCTTGCTCTCGCTCTGGCTCTCGCTCTCGCTCTCGCTCTCGCTCTCGCTCTGGCTCTCGCTCTCGCTCTCGCTCTCGCTCCCGCTTTTGCTTTTGCTTTTGCTTTTGCTTTTGCTCTCGCTTTTGCTCTCGCTCTCGCTTTTGCTTTTGCTCTCGCTCTCGCTTTTGCTTTTGCTTTTGCTTTTGCTTTTGCTTTTGCTCTCGCTCTCGCTCTCGCTCTCGCTCTCGCTCTCGCTCTCGCTCTCGCTCTCGCTCTCGCTTTTGCTTTTGCTTTTGCTTTTCCTTTGCTTTTGCTTTTGCTCTCGCTCTCGCTTTTGCTTTTGCTTTTGCTCTCGCTCTCGCTTTTGCTCTCGCTCTCGCTTTTGCTTTTGCTTTTGCTTTGGCTCTCGCTTATGCTTTTGCTTTTCCTTTGCTTTTGCTTTTGCTTTTGCTCTCGCTCTCGCTTTTGCTCTCGCTCTCGCTTTTGCTTTTGCTTTTGCTCTCGCTCTCGCTTTTGCTTTTGCTTTTGCTTTGGCTCTCGCTCTCGCTCTCGCTCTCGCTCTCGCTCTCGCTCTCGCTCTCGCTCTCGCTCTCGCTCTCGCTCTCGCTCTCGCTCTCGCTCTCGCTCTCGCTCTCGCTCTCGCTCTCGCTCTCGCTCTCGCTCTCGCTCTCGCTCCCGCTTTTGCTTTTGCTTTTGCTTTTGCTCTTGCTCTCGCTCTGGCTCTCGCTCTCGCTCTCGCTCTCGCTCTCGCCCTCGCTCTCGCTCTCGCTCCCGCTTTTGCTTTTGCTTTTGCTTTTGCTCTCGCTCTCGCTCTCGCTCTCGCTCTCGCTCTCGCTCTCGCTCTCGCTCTCGCTCTCGCTCTCGCTCTCGCTCTCGTTCTCGCTCTCGCTTTTGCTTTTGCTTTTGCTTTTCCTTTGCTTTTGCTTTTGCTCTCGCTCTCGCTTTTGCTTTTGCTTTTGCTCTCGCTCTCGCTTTTGCTCTCGCTCTCGCTTTTGCTTTTGCTTTTGCTCTCGCTCTCGCTTTTGCTTTTGCTTTTCCTTTGCTTTTGCTTTTGCTCTCGCTCTCGCTTTTGCTTTTGCTTTTGCTCTCGCTCTCGCTTTTGCTCTCGCTCTCGCTTTTGCTTTTGCTTTTGCTCTCGCTCTCGCTTTTGCTTTTGCTTTTGCTTTGGCTCTCGCTCTCGCTCTCGCTCTCGCTCTCGCTCTCGCTCTCGCTCTCGCTCTCGCTCTCGCTCTCGCTTTTGCTCTTGCTCTCGCTCTCGCTCTCGCTCCCGCTCCCGCTTTTGCTTTTGCTTTTGCTTTTGCTCTCGCTCTCGCTCTCGCTCTCGCTCTCGCTCTCGCTCTCGCTCTGGCTCTCGCTCTCGCTCTCGCTCTCGCTCTGGCTCTCGCTCTCGCTCTCGCTCTCGCTCTCGCTCCCGCTTTTGCTTTTGCTTTTGCTCTCGCTCTCGCTCTCGCTCTCGCTCTCGCTCTCGCTCTCGCTCTCGCTCTCGCTCTCGCTCTCGCTCTCGCTCTCGCTCCCGCTTTTGCTTTTGCTTTTGCTTTTGCTTTTGCTCTCGCTCTCGCTCTCGCTCTCGCTCTCGCTCTCGCTCTCGCTCTCGCTCTCGCTCTCGCTCTCGCTCTCGCTCTCGCTCTCGCTCTCGCTCTCGCTCTCGCTCTCGCTCTCGCTCTCGCTCTCGCTCTCGCTTTTGCTTTTGCTCTTGCTCTCGCTCTCGCTCTCGCTCCCGCTTTTGCTTTTGCTTTTGCTTTCGCTTTTGCTTTTGCTCTCACTCTCGCTCTCGCTCTCGCTCTCGCTCTCGCTCTCGCTCTCGCTCTCGCTCTCGCTCTCGCTCTCGCTCTCGCTCTCGCTCTCGCTCTCGCTCTCGCTCTCGCTCTCGCTCTCGCTTTTGCTTTTGCTTTTGCTTTTGCTTTTCCTTTGCTTTTGCTTTTGCTCTCGCTCTCGCTTTTGCTTTTGCTTTTGCTCTCGCTCTCGCTTTTGCTCTCGCTCTCGCTTTTGCTTTTGCTTTTGCTCTCGCTCTCGCTTTTGCTTTTGCTTTTGCTCTCGCTTTTGCTTTTGCTCTCGCTCTCGCTTTTGCTTTTGCTTTTGCTTTTGCTTTTGCTTTTGCTTTTGCTTTGGCTCTCGCTCTCGCTCTCGCTCTCGCTCTCGCTCTCGCTCTCGCTCTCGCTCTCGCTCTCGCTCTCGCTCCCGCTTTTGCTTTTGCTTTTGCTTTTGCTTTTGCTTTTGCTCTCGCTCTCGCTCTCGCTCTCGCTCTCGCTCTCGCTCTCGCTCTCGCTCTCGCTCTCGCTCTCGCTCTCGCTCTCGCTCTCGCTCTCGCTCTCGCTTTTGCTTTTGCTTTTGCTCTCGCTCTCGCTTTTGCTCTCGCTCTCGCTTTTGCTTTTGCTTTTGCTCTCGCTCTCGCTTTTGCTTTTGCTTTTGCTCTCGCTCTCGCTTTTGCTTTTGCTTTTGCTCTCGCTCTCGCTTTTGCTTTTGCTTTTGCTCTCGCTTTTGCTCTCGCTCTCGCTTTTGTTTTTGCTCTCGCTCTCGCTTTTGCTTTTGCTTTTGCTTTTGCTTGTGCTTTTGCTTTTGCTGTTGCTTTTGCTCTCGCTCTCGCTCTCGCTCTCGCTCTCGCTCTCGCTCTCGCTCTCGCTCTCGCTCTCGCTCTCGCTCTCGCTCTCGCTCTCGCTCTCGCTCTCGCTCTCGCTCTCGCTCTCGCTCCCGCTTTTGCTTTTGCTTTTGCTTTTGCTCTTGCTCTCGCTCTGGCTCTCGCTCTCGCTCTCGCTCTCGCTCTCGTTCTCGCTCTCGCTCTCGCTCTCGCTCTCGCTCTCGCTTTTGCTTTTGCTTTTGCTTTTGCTTTTCCTTTGCTTTTGCTTTTGCTCTCGCTTTTGCTTTTGCTTTTGCTTTTGCTCTTGCTCTCGCTCTGGCTCTCGCTCTCGCTCTCGCTCTCGCTCTCGCTCTCGCTCTCGCTCTCGCTCCCGCTTTGGCTTTTGCTTTTGCTTTTGCTCTCGCTCTCGCTCTCGCTCTCGCTCTCGCTCTCGCTCTCGCTCTCGCTCTCGCTCTCGCTCTCGCTCTCGCTCTCGCTCTCGCTCTCGCTCTCGCTCTCGCTCTCGCTCTCGCTCTCGCTCTCGCTCTCGCTTTTGCTTTTGCTTTTGCTCTCGCTTTTGCTTTTGCTCTCGCTCTCGCTTTTGCTTTTGCTTTTGCTTTTGCTTTTGCTTTTGCTTTTGCTCTCGCTCTCGCTCTCGCTCTCGCTCTCGCTCTCGCTCTCGCTCTCGCTCTCGCTCTCGCTCTCGCTCTCGCTCTCGCTCTCGCTCCCGCTTTTGCTTTTGCTTTTGCTTTTGCTCTTGCTCTCGCTCTGGCTCTCGCTCTCGCTCTCGCTCTCGCTCTCGCTCTCGCTCTCGCTCCCGCTTTTGCTTTTGCTTTTGCTTTTGCTCTCGCTCTCGCTCTCGCTTTCGCTCTCGCTCTCGCTCTCGCTCTCGCTCTCGCTCTCGCTCTCGCTCTCGCTCTCGCTCTCGCTCTCGCTCTCGCTCTCGCTTTTGCTTTTGCTCTTGCTCTCGCTCTCGCTCTCGCTCTGGCTCTCGCTCTCGCTCTCGCTCTGGCTCTCGCTCTCGCTCTCGCTCTCGCTCCCGCTTTTGCTTTTGCTTTTGCTTTTGCTTTTGCTCTCGCTTTTGCTCTCGCTCTCGCTTTTGCTTTTGCTCTCGCTCTCGCTTTTGCTTTTGCTTTTGCTTTTGCTTTTGCTTTTGCTCTCGCTCTCGCTCTCGCTCTCGCTCTCGCTCTCGCTCTCGCTCTCGCTCTCGCTCTCGCTTTTGCTTTTGCTTTTGCTTTTCCTTTGCTTTTGCTTTTGCTCTCGCTCTCGCTTTTGCTTTTGCTTTTGCTCTCGCTCTCGCTTTTGCTCTCGCTCTCGCTTTTGCTTTTGCTTTTGCTTTGGCTCTCGCTTATGCTTTTGCTTTTCCTTTGCTTTTGCTTTTGCTTTTGCTCTCGCTCTCGCTTTTGCTCTCGCTCTCGCTTTTGCTTTTGCTTTTGCTCTCGCTCTCGCTTTTGCTTTTGCTTTTGCTTTGGCTCTCGCTCTCGCTCTCGCTCTCGCTCTCGCTCTCGCTCTCGCTCTCGCTCTCGCTCTCGCTCTCGCTCTCGCTCTCGCTCTCGCTCTCGCTCTCGCTCTCGCTCTCGCTCTCGCTCTCGCTCTCGCTCTCGCTCTCGCTCTCGCTCTCGCTCTCGCTCTCGCTCTCGCTCTCGCTCTCGCTCTCGCTCCCGCTTTTGCTTTTGCTTTTGCTTTTGCTCTTGCTCTCGCTCTGGCTCTCGCTCTCGCTCTCGCTCTCGCTCTCGCCCTCGCTCTCGCTCTCGCTCCCGCTTTTGCTTTTGCTTTTGCTTTTGCTCTCGCTCTCGCTCTCGCTCTCGCTCTCGCTCTCGCTCTCGCTCTCGCTCTCGCTCTCGCTCTCGCTCTCGTTCTCGCTCTCGCTTTTGCTTTTGCTTTTGCTTTTCCTTTGCTTTTGCTTTTGCTCTCGCTCTCGCTTTTGCTTTTGCTTTTGCTCTCGCTCTCGCTTTTGCTCTCGCTCTCGCTTTTGCTTTTGCTTTTGCTCTCGCTCTCGCTTTTGCTTTTGCTTTTCCTTTGCTTTTGCTTTTGCTCTCGCTCTCGCTTTTGCTTTTGCTTTTGCTCTCGCTCTCGCTTTTGCTCTCGCTCTCGCTTTTGCTTTTGCTTTTGCTCTCGCTCTCGCTTTTGCTTTTGCTTTTGCTTTGGCTCTCGCTCTCGCTCTCGCTCTCGCTCTCGCTCTCGCTCTCGCTCTCGCTCTCGCTCTCGCTCTCGCTTTTGCTCTTGCTCTCGCTCTCGCTCTCGCTCCCGCTCCCGCTTTTGCTTTTGCTTTTGCTTTTGCTCTCGCTCTCGCTCTCGCTCTCGCTCTCGCTCTCGCTCTCGCTCTGGCTCTCGCTCTCGCTCTCGCTCTCGCTCTGGCTCTCGCTCTCGCTCTCGCTCTCGCTCTCGCTCCCGCTTTTGCTTTTGCTTTTGCTCTCGCTCTCGCTCTCGCTCTCGCTCTCGCTCTCGCTCTCGCTCTCGCTCTCGCTCTCGCTCTCGCTCTCGCTCTCGCTCCCGCTTTTGCTTTTGCTTTTGCTTTTGCTTTTGCTCTCGCTCTCGCTCTCGCTCTCGCTCTCGCTCTCGCTCTCGCTCTCGCTCTCGCTCTCGCTCTCGCTCTCGCTCTCGCTCTCGCTCTCGCTCTCGCTCTCGCTCTCGCTCTCGCTCTCGCTCTCGCTCTCGCTTTTGCTTTTGCTCTTGCTCTCGCTCTCGCTCTCGCTCCCGCTTTTGCTTTTGCTTTTGCTTTCGCTTTTGCTTTTGCTCTCACTCTCGCTCTCGCTCTCGCTCTCGCTCTCGCTCTCGCTCTCGCTCTCGCTCTCGCTCTCGCTCTCGCTCTCGCTCTCGCTCTCGCTCTCGCTCTCGCTCTCGCTCTCGCTTTTGCTTTTGCTTTTGCTTTTGCTTTTCCTTTGCTTTTGCTTTTGCTCTCGCTCTCGCTTTTGCTTTTGCTTTTGCTCTCGCTCTCGCTTTTGCTCTCGCTCTCGCTTTTGCTTTTGCTTTTGCTCTCGCTCTCGCTTTTGCTTTTGCTTTTGCTCTCGCTTTTGCTTTTGCTCTCGCTCTCGCTTTTGCTTTTGCTTTTGCTTTTGCTTTTGCTTTTGCTTTTGCTTTGGCTCTCGCTCTCGCTCTCGCTCTCGCTCTCGCTCTCGCTCTCGCTCTCGCTCTCGCTCTCGCTCTCGCTCCCGCTTTTGCTTTTGCTTTTGCTTTTGCTTTTGCTTTTGCTCTCGCTCTCGCTCTCGCTCTCGCTCTCGCTCTCGCTCTCGCTCTCGCTCTCGCTCTCGCTCTCGCTCTCGCTCTCGCTCTCGCTCTCGCTCTCGCTTTTGCTTTTGCTTTTGCTCTCGCTCTCGCTTTTGCTCTCGCTCTCGCTTTTGCTTTTGCTTTTGCTCTCGCTCTCGCTTTTGCTTTTGCTTTTGCTCTCGCTCTCGCTTTTGCTTTTGCTTTTGCTCTCGCTCTCGCTTTTGCTTTTGCTTTTGCTCTCGCTTTTGCTCTCGCTCTCGCTTTTGTTTTTGCTCTCGCTCTCGCTTTTGCTTTTGCTTTTGCTTTTGCTTGTGCTTTTGCTTTTGCTGTTGCTTTTGCTCTCGCTCTCGCTCTCGCTCTCGCTCTCGCTCTCGCTCTCGCTCTCGCTCTCGCTCTCGCTCTCGCTCTCGCTCTCGCTCTCGCTCTCGCTCTCGCTCTCGCTCTCGCTCTCGCTCTCGCTCCCGCTTTTGCTTTTGCTTTTGCTTTTGCTCTTGCTCTCGCTCTGGCTCTCGCTCTCGCTCTCGCTCTCGCTCTCGTTCTCGCTCTCGCTCTCGCTCTCGCTCTCGCTCTCGCTTTTGCTTTTGCTTTTGCTTTTGCTTTTCCTTTGCTTTTGCTTTTGCTCTCGCTTTTGCTTTTGCTTTTGCTTTTGCTCTTGCTCTCGCTCTGGCTCTCGCTCTCGCTCTCGCTCTCGCTCTCGCTCTCGCTCTCGCTCTCGCTCCCGCTTTGGCTTTTGCTTTTGCTTTTGCTCTCGCTCTCGCTCTCGCTCTCGCTCTCGCTCTCGCTCTCGCTCTCGCTCTCGCTCTCGCTCTCGCTCTCGCTCTCGCTCTCGCTTTTGCTTTTGCTCTTGCTCTCGCTCTGGCTCTCGCTCTCGCTCTCGCTCTCGCTCTCGCTCTGGCTCTCGCTCTCGCTCTCGCTCTCGCTCCCGCTTTTGCTTTTGCTTTTGCTTTTGCTCTCGCTTTTGCTCTCGCTCTCGCTTTTGCTTTTGCTCTCGCTCTCGCTTTTGCTTTTGCTTTTGCTTTTGCTTTTGCTTTTGCTTTTCCTTTGCTTTTGCTTTTGCTCTCGCTTTTGCTTTTGCTTTTGCTCTTGCTCTCGCTCTGGCTCTCGCTCTCGCTCTCGCTCTCGCTCTCGCTCTCGCTCTCGCTCTCGCTCCCGCTTTGGCTTTTGCTTTTGCTTTTGCTCTCGCTCTCGCTCTCGCTCTCGCTCTCGCTCTCGCTCTCGCTCTCGCTCTCGCTCTCGCTCTCGCTCTCGCTCTCGCTCTCGCTCTCGCTCTCGCTCTCGCTCTCGCTCTCGCTCTCGCTCTCGCTCTCGCTCTCGCTCTCGCTCTCGCTCTCGCTCTCGCTCCCGCTTTTGCTTTTGCTTTTGCTTTTGCTCTTGCTCTCGCTCTGGCTCTCGCTCTCGCTCTCGCTCTCGCTCTCGCTCTCGCTCTCGCTCTCGCTCCCGCTTTTGCTTTTGCTTTTGCTTTTGCTCTCGCTCTCGCTCTCGCTCTCGCTCTCGCTCTCGCTCTCGCTCTCGCTCTCGCTCTCGCTCTCGCTCTCGCTCTCGCTCTCGTTCTCGCTCTCGCTTTTGCTTTTGCTTTTGCTTTTCCTTTGCTTTTGCTTTTGCTCTCGCTCTCGCTTTTGCTTTTGCTTTTGCTCTCGCTCTCGCTTTTGCTTTTGCTTTTCCTTTGCTTTTGCTTTTGCTCTCGCTCTCGCTTTTGCTTTTGCTTTTGCTTTTGCTCTCGCTCTCGCTTTTGCTCTCGCTCTCGCTTTTGCTTTTGCTTTTGCTCTCGCTCTCGCTTTTGCTTTTGCTTTTGCTTTGGCTCTCGCTCTCGCTCTCGCTCTCGCTCTCGCTCTCGCTCTCGCTCTCGCTCTCGCTCTCGCTCTCGCTCTCGCTCTCGCTCTCGCTCTCGCTCTCGCTTTTGCTCTTGCTCTCGCTCTCGCTCTCGCTCCCGCTCCCGCTTTTGCTTTTGCTTTTGCTTTTGCTTTTGCTCTCGCTCTCGCTCTCGCTCTCGCTCTCGCTCTCGCTCTCGCTCTGGCTCTCGCTCTCGCTCTCGCTCTCGCTCTGGCTCTCGCTCTCGCTCTCGCTCTCGCTCTCGCTCCCGCTTTTGCTTTTGCTTTTGCTCTCGCTCTCGCTCTCGCTCTCGCTCTCGCTCTCGCTCTCGCTCTCGCTCTCGCTCTCGCTCTCGCTCTCGCTCTCGCTCCCGCTTTTGCTTTTGCTTTTGCTTTTGCTTTTGCTCTCGCTCTCGCTCTCGCTCTCGCTCTCGCTCTCGCTCTCGCTCTCGCTCTCGCTCTCGCTCTCGCTCTCGCTCTCGCTCTCGCTCTCGCTCTCGCTCTCGCTCTCGCTCTCGCTCTCGCTCTCGCTCTCGCTCTCGCTCTCGCTCTCGCTCTCGCTCTCGCTCTCGCTCTCGCTCTCGCTCTCGCTCTCGCTTTTGCTTTTGCTCTTGCTCTCGCTCTCGCTCTCGCTCCCGCTTTTGCTTTTGCTTTTGCTTTCGCTTTTGCTTTTGCTCTCACTCTCGCTCTCGCTCTCGCTCTCGCTCTCGCTCTCGCTCTCGCTCTCGCTCTCGCTCTCGCTCTCGCTCTCGCTCTCGCTCTCGCTCTCGCTCTCGCTCTCGCTCTCGCTTTTGCTTTTGCTTTTGCTTTTGCTTTTGCTTTTCCTTTGCTTTTGCTTTTGCTCTCGCTCTCGCTTTTGCTTTTGCTTTTGCTCTCGCTCTCGCTTTTGCTCTCGCTCTCGCTTTTGCTTTTGCTTTTGCTCTCGCTCTCGCTTTTGCTTTTGCTTTTGCTCTCGCTTTTGCTTTTGCTCTCGCTCTCGCTTTTGCTTTTGCTTTTGCTTTTGCTTTTGCTTTTGCTTTTGCTTTTGCTTTTGCTTTTGCTTTTGCTTTGGCTCTCGCTCTCGCTCTCGCTCTCGCTCTCGCTCTCGCTCTCGCTCTCGCTCTCGCTCTCGCTCTCGCTCTCGCTCTCGCTCTCGCTCTCGCTCTCGCTCTCGCTCCCGCTTTTGCTTTTGCTTTTGCTTTTGCTTTTGCTTTTGCTCTCGCTCTCGCTCTCGCTCTCGCTCTCGCTCTCGCTCTCGCTCTCGCTCTCGCTCTCGCTCTCGCTCTCGCTCTCGCTCTCGCTCTCGCTTTTGCTTTTGCTTTTGCTCTCGCTCTCGCTTTTGCTCTCGCTCTCGCTTTTGCTTTTGCTTTTGCTCTCGCTCTCGCTTTTGCTTTTGCTTTTGCTCTCGCTCTCGCTTTTGCTTTTGCTTTTGCTCTCGCTCTCGCTTTTGCTTTTGCTTTTGCTCTCGCTCTCGCTTTTGCTTTTGCTTTTGCTCTCGCTTTTGCTCTCGCTCTCGCTTTTGTTTTTGCTCTCGCTCTCGCTTTTGCTTTTGCTTTTGCTTTTGCTTGTGCTTTTGCTTTTGCTGTTGCTTTTGCTCTCGCTCTCGCTCTCGCTCTCGCTCTCGCTCTCGCTCTCGCTCTCGCTCTCGCTCTCGCTCTCGCTCTCGCTCTCGCTCTCGCTCTCGCTCTCGCTCCCGCTTTTGCTTTTGCTTTTGCTTTTGCTCTTGCTCTCGCTCTGGCTCTCGCTCTCGCTCTCGCTCTCGCTCTCGTTCTCGCTCTCGCTCTCGCTCTCGCTCTCGCTCTCGCTTTTGCTTTTGCTTTTGCTTTTGCTTTTCCTTTGCTTTTGCTTTTGCTCTCGCTTTTGCTTTTGCTTTTGCTTTTGCTCTTGCTCTCGCTCTGGCTCTCGCTCTCGCTCTCGCTCTCGCTCTCGCTCTCGCTCTCGCTCTCGCTCCCGCTTTGGCTTTTGCTTTTGCTTTTGCTCTCGCTCTCGCTCTCGCTCTCGCTCTCGCTCTCGCTCTCGCTCTCGCTCTCGCTCTCGCTCTCGCTCTCGCTCTCGCTCTCGCTCTCGCTCTCGCTCTCGCTCTCGCTTTTGCTTTTGCTCTTGCTCTCGCTCTGGCTCTCGCTCTCGCTCTCGCTCTCGCTCTCGCTCTGGCTCTCGCTCTCGCTCTCGCTCTCGCTCCCGCTTTTGCTTTTGCTTTTGCTTTTGCTCTCGCTTTTGCTCTCGCTCTCGCTCTCGCTCTCGCTCTCGCTCTCGCTCTCGCTCCCGCTTTTGCTTTTGCTTTTGCTTTTGCTCTCGCTCTCGCTCTCGCTCTCGCTCTCGCTCTCGCTCTCGCTCTCGCTCTCGCTCTCGCTCTCGCTCTCGCTCTCGCTCTCGCTCTCGCTCTCGCTCTCGCTCTCGCTCTCGCTCTCGCTCTCGCTCTCGCTCTCGCTTTTGCTTTTGCTCTTGCTCTCGCTCTGGCTCTCGCTCTCGCTCTCGCTCTCGCTCTCGCTCTCGCTCTCGCTCTCGCTCTCGCTTTTGCTTTTGCTCTTGCTCTCGCTCTGGCTCTCGCTCTCGCTCTCGCTCTCGCTCTGGCTCTCGCTCTCGCTCTCGCTCTCGCTCCCGCTTTTGCTTTTGCTTTTGCTTTTGCTCTTGCTCTCGCTCTGGCTCTCGCTCTCGCTCTCGCTCTCGCTCTCGCTCTCGCTCTCGCTCTCGCTCTCGCTCTCGCTCTCGCTCTCGCTCTCGCTCTCGCTCTCGCTCTCGCTCTCGCTCTCGCTCTCGCTTTTGCTTTTGCTCTTGCTCTCGCTCTCGCTCTCGCTCCCGCTTTTGCTTTTGCTTTTGCTTTCGCTTTTGCTTTTGCTCTCGCTCTCGCTCTCGCTCTCGCTCTCGCTCTCGCTTTTGCTTTTGCTTTTGCTCTCGCTCTCGCTTTTGCTTTTGCTTTTGCTTTTGCTCTCGCTCTCGCTCTCGCTCTCGCTCTCGCTCTCGCTCTCGCTCTCGCTCTCGCTCTCGCTCTCGCTCTCGCTCTCGCTCTCGCTCTCGCTCCCGCTTTTGCTTTTGCTTTTGCTTTCGCTTTTGCTTTTGCTCTCACTCTCGCTCTCGCTCTCGCTCTCGCTCTCGCTCTCGCTCTCGCTCTCGCTCTCGCTCTCGCTCTCGCTCTCGCTCTCGCTCTCGCTCTCGCTCTCGCTCTCGCTCTCGCTCTCGCTTTTGCTTTTGCTTTTGCTTTTGCTTTTGCTTTTCCTTTGCTTTTGCTTTTGCTCTCGCTCTCGCTTTTGCTTTTGCTTTTGCTCTCGCTCTCGCTTTTGCTCTCGCTCTCGCTTTTGCTTTTGCTTTTGCTCTCGCTCTCGCTTTTGCTTTTGCTTTTGCTCTCGCTTTTGCTTTTGCTCTCGCTCTCGCTTTTGCTTTTGCTTTTGCTTTTGCTTTTGCTTTTGCTTTTGCTTTTGCTTTTGCTTTTGCTTTGGCTCTCGCTCTCGCTCTCGCTCTCGCTCTCGCTCTCGCTCTCGCTCTCGCTCTCGCTCTCGCTCTCGCTCCCGCTTTTGCTTTTGCTTTTGCTTTTGCTTTTGCTTTTGCTCTCGCTCTCGCTCTCGCTCTCGCTCTCGCTCTCGCTCTCGCTCTCGCTCTCGCTCTCGCTCTCGCTCTCGCTCTCGCTCTCGCTCTCGCTTTTGCTTTTGCTTTTGCTCTCGCTCTCGCTTTTGCTCTCGCTCTCGCTTTTGCTTTTGCTTTTGCTCTCGCTCTCGCTTTTGCTTTTGCTTTTGCTCTCGCTCTCGCTCTCGCTTTTGCTTTTGCTTTTGCTCTCGCTTTTGCTTTTGCTCTCGCTCTCGCTCTCGCTTTTGCTTTTGCTTTTGCTTTTGCTCTTGCTCTCGCTCTGGCTCTCGCTCTCGCTCTCGCTCTCGCTCTCGTTCTCGCTCTCGCTCTCGCTCTCGCTCTCGCTCTCGCTTTTGCTTTTGCTTTTGCTTTTGCTTTTCCTTTGCTTTTGCTTTTGCTCTCGCTTTTGCTTTTGCTTTTGCTTTTGCTCTTGCTCTCGCTCTGGCTCTCGCTCTCGCTCTCGCTCTCGCTCTCGCTCTCGCTCTCGCTCTCGCTCTCGCTCCCGCTTTGGCTTTTGCTTTTGCTTTTGCTCTCGCTCTCGCTCTCGCTCTCGCTCTCGCTCTCGCTCTCGCTCTCGCTCTCGCTCTCGCTCTCGCTCTCGCTCTCGCTCTCGCTCTCGCTCTCGCTCTCGCTCTCGCTTTTGCTTTTGCTCTTGCTCTCGCTCTGGCTCTCGCTCTCGCTCTCGCTCTCGCTCTCGCTCTGGCTCTCGCTCTCGCTCTCGCTCTCGCTCCCGCTTTTGCTTTTGCTTTTGCTTTTGCTCTCGCTTTTGCTCTCGCTCTCGCTCTCGCTCTCGCTCTCGCTCTCGCTCTCGCTCCCGCTTTTGCTTTTGCTTTTGCTTTTGCTCTCGCTCTCGCTCTCGCTCTCGCTCTCGCTCTCGCTCTCGCTCTCGCTCTCGCTCTCGCTCTCGCTCTCGCTCTCGCTCTCGCTCTCGCTCTCGCTCTCGCTCTCGCTCTCGCTCTCGCTCTCGCTCTCGCTCTCGCTCTCGCTTTTGCTTTTGCTCTTGCTCTCGCTCTGGCTCTCGCTCTCGCTCTCGCTCTCGCTCTCGCTCTCGCTCTCGCTCTCGCTCTCGCTCTCGCTTTTGCTTTTGCTCTTGCTCTCGCTCTGGCTCTCGCTCTCGCTCTCGCTCTCGCTCTGGCTCTCGCTCTCGCTCTCGCTCTCGCTCTGGCTCTCGCTCTCGCTCTCGCTCTCGCTCCCGCTTTTGCTTTTGCTTTTGCTTTTGCTCTTGCTCTCGCTCTGGCTCTCGCTCTCGCTCTCGCTCTCGCTCTCGCTCTCGCTCTCGCTCTCGCTCTCGCTCTCGCTCTCGCTCTCGCTCTCGCTCTCGCTCTCGCTCTCGCTCTCGCTCTCGCTCTCGCTTTTGCTTTTGCTCTTGCTCTCGCTCTCGCTCTCGCTCCCGCTTTTGCTTTTGCTTTTGCTTTCGCTTTTGCTTTTGCTCTCGCTCTCGCTCTCGCTCTCGCTCTCGCTCTCGCTTTTGCTTTTGCTTTTGCTCTCGCTCTCGCTTTTGCTTTTGCTTTTGCTTTTGCTCTCGCTCTCGCTCTCGCTCTCGCTCTCGCTCTCGCTCTCGCTCTCGCTCTCGCTCTCGCTCTCGCTCTCGCTCTCGCTCTCGCTCTCGCTCTCGCTCTCGCACTCGCTCTCGCTCTCGCTCTCGCTTTTGCTTTTGCTTTTGCTTTTGCTTTTGCTTTTGCTTTTGCTTTTGCTTTTGCTTTTGCTTTTGCTTTTGCTTTTGCTTTTGCTTTTGCTTTTGCTTTTGCTTTTGCTTTTGCTTTTGCTTTTGCTTTTGCTTTTGCTTTTGCTTTTGCTTTTGCTTTTGCTTTTGCTTTTGCTTTTGCTTTTGCTTTTGCTTTTGCTTTTGCTTTTGCTTTTGCTTTTGCTTTTGCTTTTGCTTTTGCTTTTGCTTTTGCTTTTGCTTTGCTTTTGCTTTTGCTCTCGCTCTCGCTCTCGCTCTCGCTTTTGCTTTTGCTTTTGCTCTCGCTCTCGCTTTTGCTCTCGCTCTCGCTTTTGCTTTTGCTTTTGCTCTCGCTCTCGCTTTTGCTTTTGCTTTTGCTTTTGCTCTCGCTCTCGCTCTCGCTCTCGCTCTCGCTCTCGCTCTCGCTCTCGCTCTCGCTCTCGCTCTCGCTCTCGCTCTCGCTCTCGCTCTCGCTCTCGCTCTCGCTCTCGCTCTCGCTCTCGCTCTCGCTCTCGCTCTCGCTCTCGCTCTCGCTCTCGCTCTCGCTCTCGCTCTCGCTCTCGCTTTTGCTTTTGCTCTTGCTCTCGCTCTCGCTCTCGCTCCCGCTTTTGCTTTTGCTTTTGCTTTCGCTTTTGCTTTTGCTCTCGCTCTCGCTCTCGCTCTCGCTCTCGCTCTCGCTCTCGCTTTTGCTTTTGCTTTTGCTTTTGCTTTTGCTTTTGCTTTTGCTTTTGCTTTTGCTTTTGCTTTTGCTTTGGTTTTGCTTTTGCTTTTGCTTTTGCTTTTGCTTTTGCTTTTGCTTTTGCTTTTGCTTTTGCTTTTGCTTTTGCTTTTGCTTTTGCTTTTGCTTTTGCTTTTGCTTTTGCTTTTGCTTTTGCTTTTGCTTTTGCTTTTGCTTTTGCTTTTGCTTTTGCTTTTGCTTTTGCTTTTGCTTTTGCTTTTGCTTTTGCTTTTGCTTTTGCTTTTGCTTTTGCTTTTGCTTTTGCTTTTGCTTTTGCTTTTGCTTTTGCTTTTGCTTTTGCTTTTGCTTTTGCTTTTGCTTTTGCTTTTGCTTTTGCTTTTGCTTTTGCTTTTGCTTTTGCTTTTGCTTTTGCTTTTGCTTTTGCTTTTGCTTTTGCTTTTGCTTTTGCTTTTGCTTTTGCTTTTGCTTTTGCTTTTGCTTTTGCTTTTGCTTTTGCTTTTGCTTTTGCTTTTGCTTTTGCTTTTGCTTTTGCTTTTGCTTTTGCTTTTGCTTTTGCTTTTGCTTTTGCTTTTGCTTTTGCTTTTGCTTTTGCTTTTGCTTTTGCTTTTGCTTTTGCTTTTGCTTTTGCTTTTGCTTTTGCTTTTGCTTTTGCTTTTGCTTTTGCTTTGGCTCTCGCTCTCGCTCTCGCTCCCGCTCTCGCTCTCGCTCTCGCTCTCGCTCCCGCTTTTGCTTTTGCTTTTGCTTTTGCTCTCGCTCTCGCACTCGCTCTCGCTCTCGCTCTCGCTCTCGCTCTCGCTCTCGCTCTCGCTCTCGCTCTCGCTCTCGCTCTCGCTCTCGCTCTCGCTCTCGCTCTCGCTCTCGCTCCCGCTCTCGCTCTCGCTCTCGCTCTCGCTCTCGCTCTCGCTCTCGCTCTCGCTCTCGCTCTCGCTCTCGCTCTCGCTCTCGCTCTCGCTCTCGCTCTCGCTCTCGCTCTCGCTCTCGCTCTCGCTCTCGCTCTCGCTCTCGCTCTCGCTCTCGCTCTCGCTTTTGCTTTTGCTCTTGCTCTCGCTCTCGCTCTCGCTCCCGCTTTTGCTTTTGCTTTTCCTTTGCTTTTGCTTTTGCTCTCGCTCTCGCTTTTGCTTTTGCTTTTGCTCTCGCTCTCGCTTTTGCTCTCGCTCTCGCTTTTGCTTTTGCTTTTGCTCTCGCTCTCGCTTCTGCTTTTGCTTTTGCTCTCGCTTTTGCTTTTGCTCTCGCTCTCGCTTTTGCTTTTGCTTTTGCTTTTGCTTTTGCTTTTGCTTTTGCTTTTGCTTTTGCTTTTGCTTTTGCTTTTGCTTTTGCTTTTGCTTTTGCTTTTGCTTTTGCTTTTGCTTTTGCTTTTGCTTTTGCTTTTGCTTTTGCTTTTGCTTTTGCTTTTGCTTTTGCTTTTGCTTTTGCTTTTGCTTTTGCTTTTGCTTTTGCTTTTGCTTTTGCTTTTGCTTTTGCTTTTGCTTTTGCTTTTGCTTTTGCTTTTGCTTTTGCTTTTGCTTTTGCTTTTGCTTTTGCTTTTGCTTTTGCTTTTGCTTTTGCTTTTGCTTTTGCTTTTGCTTTTGCTTTTGCTTTTGCTTTTGCTTTTGCTTTTGCTTTTGCTTTTGCTTTTGCTTTTGCTTTTGCTTTTGCTTTTGCTTTTGCTTTTGCTTTTGCTTTTGCTTTTGCTTTGGCTCTCGCTCTCGCTCTCGCTCCCGCTCTCGCTCTCGCTCTCGCTCTCGCTCCCGCTTTTGCTTTTGCTTTTGCTTTTGCTCTCGCTCTCGCTCTCGCTCTCGCTCTCGCTCTCGCTCTCGCTCTCGCTCTCGCTCTCGCTCTCGCTCTCGCTCTCGCTCTCGCTCTCGCTCTCGCTCTCGCTCTCGCTCCCGCTCTCGCTCTCGCTCTCGCTCTCGCTCTCGCTCTCGCTCTCGCTCTCGCTCTCGCTCTCGCTCTCGCTCTCGCTCTCGCTTTGGCTTTTGCTTTTGCTTTTGCTTTTCCTTTGCTTTTGCTTTTGCTCTCGCTCTCGCTTTTGCTTTTGCTTTTGCTCTCGCTCTCGCTTTTGCTCTCGCTCTCGCTTCTGCTTTTGCTTTTGCTCTCGCTTTTGCTTTTGCTCTCGCTCTCGCTTTTGCTTTTGCTCTCGCTCTCGCTTTTGCTTTTGCTTTTGCTTTTGCTTTTGCTTTTGCTTTTGCTTTTGCTTTTGCTTTTGCTTTTGCTTTTGCTTTTGCTTTTGCTTTTGCTTTTCCTTTGCTTTTGCTTTTGCTCTCGCTCTCGCTCTCGCTCTCGCTTTTGCTTTTGCTTTTGCTCTCGCTCTCGCTTTTGCTCTCGCTCTCGCTTTTGCTTTTGCTTTTGCTCTCGCTCTCGCTTTTGCTTTTGCTTTTGCTTTTGCTCTCGCTCTCGCTCTCGCTCTCGCTCTCGCTCTCGCTCTCGCTCTCGCTCTCGCTCTCGCTCTTGCTCTCGCTCTCGCTCTCGCTCTCGCTCTCGCTTTTGCTTTTGCTCTTGCTCTCGCTCTCGCTCTCGCTCCCGCTTTTGCTTTTGCTTTTGCTTTCGCTTTTGCTTTTGCTCTCGCTCTCGCTCTCGCTCTCGCTCTCGCTCTCGCTTTTGCTTTTGCTTTTGCTCTCGCTCTCGCTTTTGCTTTTGCTTTTGCTTTTGCTCTCGCTCTCGCTCTCGCTCTCGCTCTCGCTCTCGCTCTCGCTCTCGCTCTCGCTCTCGCTCTCGCTCTCGCTCTCGCTCTCGCTCTCGCTCTCGCTCTCGCTCTCGCTCTCGCTCTCGCTCTCGCACTCGCTCTCGCTCTCGCTTTTGCTTTTGCTTTTGCTTTTGCTTTTGCTTTTGCTTTTGCTTTTGCTTTTGCTTTTGCTTTTGCTTTTGCTTTTGCTTTTGCTTTTGCTTTTGCTTTTGCTTTTGCTTTTGCTTTTGCTTTTGCTTTTGCTTTTGCTTTTGCTTTTGCTTTTGCTTTTGCTTTTGCTTTTGCTTTTGCTTTTGCTTTTGCTTTTGCTTTTGCTTTTGCTTTTGCTTTTGCTTTTGCTTTTGCTTTTGCTTTTGCTTTTGCTTTTGCTTTTGCTTTTGCTTTTGCTTTTGCTTTTGCTTTTGCTTTTGCTTTTGCTTTTGCTTTTGCTTTTGCTTTTGCTTTTGCTTTTGCTTTTGCTTTTGCTTTTGCTCTCGTTCTGGCTCTCGCTCTCGCTCTCGCTCTCGCTCTCGCTCTCGCTCTCGCTCTCGCTCTCGCTCTCGCTCTCGCTCTCGCTCTCGCTCTCGCTCTCGCTCTCGCTCTCGCTCTCGCTCTCGCTCTCGCTCTCGCTCTCGCTCTCGCTCTCGCTCTCGCTCTCGCTCCCGCTCTCGCTCTCGCTCTCGCTCTCGCTCTCGCTCTCGCTCTCGCTCTCGCTCCCGCTCTCGCTCCCGCTCTCGCTCCCGCTCTCGCTCTCGCTCTCGCTCTCGCTCTCGCTCTCGCTCTCGCTCTCGCTCTCGCTCTCGCTCTCGCTCTCGCTCTCGCTTTGGCTTTTGCTTTTGCTTTTGCTTTTGCTTTTCCTTTGCTTTTGCTTTTGCTCTCGCTCTCGCTTTTGCTTTTGCTTTTGCTCTCGCTCTCGCTTTTGCTCTCGCTCTCGCTTCTGCTTTTGCTTTTGCTCTCGCTTTTGCTTTTGCTCTCGCTCTCGCTTTTGCTTTTGCTCTCGCTCTCGCTTTTGCTTTTGCTTTTGCTCTCGCTCTCGCTTTTGCTTTTGCTCTCGCTCTCGCTTTTGCTTTTGCTTTTGCTTTTGCTTTTGCTTTTGCTTTTGCTTTTGCTTTTGCTTTTGCTTTTGCTTTTGCTTTTGCTTTTGCTTTTGCTTTTGCTTTTGCTTTTGCTTTTGCTTTTGCTTTTGCTTTTGCTTTTGCTTTTGCTTTTGCTTTTGCTTTTGCTTTTGCTTTTGCTTTTGCTTTTGCTTTTGCTTTTGCTTTTGCTTTTGCTTTTGCTCTCGTTCTGGCTCTCGCTCTCGCTCTCGCTCTCGCTCTCGCTCTCGCTCTCGCTCTCGCTCTCGCTCTCGCTCTCGCTCTCGCTCTCGCTCTCGCTCTCGCTCTCGCTCTCGCTCTCGCTCTCGCTCTCGCTCTCGCTCTCGCTCTCGCTCTCGCTCTCGCTCCCGCTCTCGCTCTCGCTCTCGCTCTCGCTCTCGCTCTCGCTCTCGCTCTCGCTCCCGCTCTCGCTCCCGCTCTCGCTCCCGCTCTCGCTCTCGCTCTCGCTCTCGCTCTCGCTCTCGCTCTCGCTCTCGCTCTCGCTCTCGCTCTCGCTCTCGCTTTGGCTTTTGCTTTTGCTTTTGCTTTTGCTTTTCCTTTGCTTTTGCTTTTGCTCTCGCTCTCGCTTTTGCTTTTGCTTTTGCTCTCGCTCTCGCTTTTGCTCTCGCTCTCGCTTCTGCTTTTGCTTTTGCTCTCGCTTTTGCTTTTGCTCTCGCTCTCGCTTTTGCTTTTGCTCTCGCTCTCGCTTTTGCTTTTGCTTTTGCTCTCGCTCTCGCTTTTGCTTTTGCTCTCGCTCTCGCTTTTGCTTTTGCTTTTGCTTTTGCTTTTGCTTTTGCTTTTGCTTTTGCTTTTGCTTTTGCTTTTGCTTTTGCTTTTGCTTTTCCTTTGCTTTTGCTTTTGCTCTCGCTCTCGCTCTCGCTCTCGCTTTTGCTTTTGCTTTTGCTCTCGCTCTCGCTTTTGCTCTCGCTCTCGCTTTTGCTTTTGCTTTTGCTCTCGCTCTCGCTTTTGCTTTTGCTTTTGCTTTAGCTCTCGCTCTCGCTCTCGCTCTCGCTCTCGCTCTCGCTCTCGCTCTCGCTCTCGCTCTCGCTCTCGCTCTCGCTCTCGCTCTCGCTCTCGCTTTTGCTTTTGCTCTTGCTCTCGCTCTCGCTCTCGCTCCCGCTTTTGCTTTTGCTTTTGCTTTCGCTTTTGCTTTTGCTCTCGCTCTCGCTCTCGCTCTCGCTCTCGCTCTCGCTTTTGCTTTTGCTTTTGCTCTCGCTCTCGCTTTTGCTTTTGCTTTTGCTTTTGCTCTCGCTCTCGCTCTCGCTCTCGCTCTCGCTCTCGCTCTCGCTCTCGCTCTCGCTCTCGCTCTCGCTCTCGCTCTCGCTCTCGCACTCGCTCTCGCTCTCGCTCTCGCTCTCGCTTTTGCTTTTGCTTTTGCTTTTGCTTTTGCTTTTGCTTTTGCTTTTGCTTTTGCTTTTGCTTTTGCTTTTGCTTTTGCTTTTGCTTTTGCTTTTGCTTTTGCTTTTGCTTTTGCTTTTGCTTTTGCTTTTGCTTTTGCTTTTGCTTTTGCTTTTGCTTTTGCTTTTGCTTTTGCTTTTGCTTTTGCTTTTGCTTTTGCTTTTGCTTTTGCTTTTGCTTTTGCTTTTGCTTTTGCTTTTGCTTTTGCTTTTGCTTTTGCTTTTGCTTTTGCTTTTGCTTTTGCTTTTGCTTTTGCTTTTGCTTTTGCTTTTGCTTTTGCTTTTGCTTTTGCTTTTGCTTTTGCTTTTGCTTTTGCTTTTGCTTTTGCTTTTGCTTTTGCTTTTGCTTTTGCTTTTGCTTTTGCTTTAGCTTTTGCTCTCGTTCTGGCTCTCGCTCTCGCTCTCGCTCTCGCTCTCGCTCTCGCTCTCGCTCTCGCTCTCGCTCTCGCTCTCGCTCTCGCTCTCGCTCTCGCTCTCGCTCTCGCACTCGCTCTCGCTCTCGCTCTCGCTTTTGCTTTTGCTTTTGCTTTTGCTTTTGCTTTTGCTTTTGCTTTTGCTTTTGCTTTTGCTTTTGCTTTTGCTTTTGCTTTTGCTTTTGCTTTTGCTTTTGCTTTTGCTTTTGCTTTTTGCTTTTGCTTTTGCTTTTGCTTTTGCTTTTGCTTTTGCTTTTGCTTTTGCTTTTGCTTTTGCTTTAGCTTTTGCTCTCGTTCTGGCTCTCGCTCTCGCTCTCGCTCTCGCTCTCGCTCTCGCTCTCGCTCTCGCTCTCGCTCTCGCTCTCGCTTTTGCTTTTGCTTTTGCTTTTGCTTTTCCTTTGCTTTTGCTTTTGCTCTCGCTTTTGCTGTTGCTTTTGCTCTTGCTCTCGCTCTGGCTCTCGCTCTCGCTCTCGCTCTCGCTCTCGCTCCCGCTTTTGCTTTTGCTTTTGCTTTTGCTCTCGCTCTCGCTCTCGCTCTCGCTCTCGCTCTCGCTCTCGCTCTCGCTCTCGCTCTGGCTCTCGCTTTCGCTTTTGCTCTTGCTCTCGCTCTGGCTCTCGCTCTCGCTCTCGCTCTCGCTCTCGCTCTGGCTCTCGCTCTCGCTCTCGCTCTCGCTCTGGCTCTCGCTCTGGCTCTCGCTCTCGCTCTCGCTCTCGCTCTCGCTCTCGCTCTCGCTCTCGCTCTCGCTCTCGCTCTCGCTCTCGCTCTCGCTCTCGCTCTCGCTCTCGCTCTCGCTCTCGCTCTCGCTCTCGCTCTCGCTCTCGCTCTCGCACTCGCTCTCGCTCTCTCTCTCGCTCTCGCTCTCGCTCTCGCTTTTGCTTTTGCTTTTGCTTTTGCTTTTGCTTTTGCTTTTGCTTTTGCTTTTGCTTTTGCTTTTGCTTTTGCTTTTGCTTTTGCTTTTGCTTTTGCTTTTGCTTTTGCTTT
This sequence comes from Bombus muscorum, assembly GCA_963971185.1. NCBI lineage: Eukaryota > Metazoa > Arthropoda > Insecta > Hymenoptera > Apidae > Bombus > Bombus muscorum. The sequence continues at coordinate 1,195,032 of CAXAQV010000010.1, forward strand.
TGCTTTTGCTTTTGCTTTTGCTTTTGCTTTTGCTTTTGCTTTTGCTTTTGCTTTTGCTTTTGCTTTTGCTTTTGCTTTAGCTTTTGCTCTCGTTCTGGCTCTCGCTCTCGCTCTCGCTCTCGCTCTCGCTCTCGCTCTCGCTCTCGCTTTTGCTTTTGCTTTTGCTTTTGCTTTTGCTTTTCCTTTGCTTTTGCTTTTGCTCTCGCTTTTGCTGTTGCTCTCGCTCTCGCTCTCGCTCTCGCTCTCGCTCTCGCTCTCGCTCTCGCTCTCGCTCTCGCTCTCGCTCTCGCTCTCGCTCTCGCTCTCGCTCTCGCTCTCGCTCTCGCTCTCGCTCTCGCTCTCGCTCTCGCTCTCGCTCTCGCTCTCGCTCTCGCTCTCGCTCTCGCTCCCGCTTTTGCTTTTGCTTTTGCTTTTGCTCTTGCTCTCGCTCTGGCTCTCGCTCTGGCTCTCGCTCTCGCTCTCGCTCTCGCTCTCGTTCTCGCTCTCGCTCTCGCTCTCGCTCTCGCTCTCGCTCTCGCTCTCGCTCTCGCTCTCGCTTTTGCTTTTGCTTTTGCTTTTGCTTTTCCTTTGCTTTTGCTTTTGCTCTCGCTTTTGCTTTTGCTTTTGCTTTTGCTCTTGCTCTCGCTCTGGCTCTCGCTCTCGCTCTCGCTCTCGCTCTCGCTCTCGCTCCCGCTTTGGCTTTTGCTTTTGCTTTTGCTCTCGCTCTCGCTCTCGCTCTCGCTCTCGCTCTCGCTCTCGCTCTCGCTCTCGCTCTCGCTCTCGCTCTCGCTCTCGCTCTCGCTCTCGCTCTCGCTCTCGCTCTCGCTCTCGCTCTCGCTCTCGCTTTTGCTTTTGCTCTTGCTCTCGCTCTGGCTCTCGCTCTCGCTCTCGCTCTCGCTCTCGCTCTGGCTCTCGCTCTCGCTCTCGCTCTCGCTCCCGCTTTTGCTTTTGCTTTTGCTTTTGCTCTCGCTTTTGCTCTCGCTCTCGCTTTTGCTTTTGCTCTCGCTCTCGCTTTTGCTTTTGCTTTTGCTTTTGCTTTTGCTTTTGCTTTTGCTCTCGCTCTCGCTCTCGCTCTCGCTCTCGCTCTCGCTCTCGCTCTCGCTCTCGCTCTCGCTCTCGCTCTCGCTCTCGCTTTTGCTTTTGCTTTTGCTTTTCCTTTGCTTTTGCTTTTGCTCTCGCTCTCGCTTTTGCTTTTGCTTTTGCTCTCGCTCTCGCTTTTGCTTTTGCTTTTGCTCTCGCTCTCGCTTTTGCCTTTGCTTTTGCTCTCGCTTTTGCTCTCGCTCTCGCTTTTGCTTTTGCTCTCGCTCTCGCTTTTGCTTTTGCTTTTGCTTTTGCTTTTGCTTTGGCTCTCGCTCTCGCTCTCGCTCTCGCTCTCGCTCTCGCTCTCGCTCTCGCTCTCGCTCTCGCTCTCGCTCTCACTCTCGCTTTTGCTTTTGCTTTTGCTTTTCCTTTGCTTTTGCTTTTGCTCTCGCTCTCGCTTTTGCTTTTGCTTTTGCTCTCGCTCTCGCTTTTGCTTTTGCTTTTGCTTTTGCTTTTGCTTTTGCTTTTGCTTTTGCTTTTGCTTTTGCTTTTGCTTTTGCTTTTGCTTTTGCTTTTGCTTTTGCTTTTGCTTTTGCTTTTGCTTTTGCTTTTGCTTTTGCTTTTGCTTTTGCTTTTGCTTTTGCTTTTGCTTTTGCTTTTGCTTTTGCTTTTGCTTTTGCTTTTGCTTTTGCTTTTGCTTTTGCTTTTGCTTTTGCTTTTGCTTTTGCTTTTGCTTTTGCTTTTGCTTTTGCTTTTGCTTTTGCTTTTGCTTTTGCTTTTGCTTTTGCTTTTGCTTTTGCTTTTGCTTTTGCTTTTGCTTTTGCTTTTGCTTTTGCTTTTGCTTTTGCTTTTGCTTTTGCTTTTGCTTTTGCTTTTGCTTTTGCTTTTGCTTTTGCTTTTGCTTTTGCTTTTGCTTTTGCTTTTGCTTTTGCTTTTGCTTTTGCTTTTGCTTTTGCTTTTGCTTTTGCTTTTGCTTTTGCTTTTGCTTTTGCTTTTGCTTTTGCTTTTGCTTTTGCTTTTGCTTTTGCTTTTGCTTTTGCTTTTGCTTTTGCTTTTGCTTTTGCTTTTGCTTTTGCTTTTGCTTTTGCTTTTGCTTTTGCTTTTGCTTTTGCTTTTGCTTTTGCTTTTGCTTTTGCTTTTGCTTTTGCTTTTGCTTTTGCTTTTGCTTTTGCTTTTGCTTTGGCTCTCGCTCTCGCTCTCGCTCCCGCTCTCGCTCTCGCTCTCGCTCTCGCTCCCGCTTTTGCTTTTGCTTTTGCTTTTGCTTTTGCTCTCGCTCTCGCTCTCGCTCTCGCTCTCGCTCTCGCTCTCGCTCTCGCTCTCGCTCTCGCTCTCGCTCTCGCTCTCGCTCTCGCTCCCGCTTTCGCTTTTGCTTTTGCTTTTGCTCTCGCTCTCGCTCTCGCTCTCGCTCTCGCTCTCGCTCTCGCTCTCGCTCTCGCTCTCGCTCTCGCTCTCGCTCTCGCTCTCGCTTTTGCTTTTGCTCTTGCTCTCGCTCTCGCTCTCGCTCCCGCTTTTGCTTTTGCTTTTGCTTTCGCTTTTGCTTTTGCTCTCGCTCTCGCTCTCGCTCTCGCTCTCGCTCTCGCTCTCGCTCTCGCTCTCGCTCTCGCTTTGGCTTTTGCTTTTGCTTTTGCTTTTGCTTTTGCTTTTGCTTTTGCTTTTCCTTTGCTTTTGCTTTTGCTCTCGCTCTCGCTCTCGCTCTCGCTTTTGCTTTTGCTTTTGCTCTCGCTCTCGCTTTTGCTCTCGCTCTCGCTTTTGCTTTTGCTTTTGCTCTCGCTCTCGCTTTTGCTTTTGCTTTTGCTTTTGCTCTCGCTCTCGCTCTCGCTCTCGCTCTCGCTCTCGCTCTCGCTCTCGCTCTCGCTCTCGCTCTTGCTCTCGCTCTCGCTCTCGCTCTCGCTCTCGCTTTTGCTTTTGCTCTTGCTCTCGCTCTCGCTCTCGCTCCCGCTTTTGCTTTTGCTTTTGCTTTCGCTTTTGCTTTTGCTCTCGCTCTCGCTCTCGCTCTCGCTCTCGCTCTCGCTTTTGCTTTTGCTTTTGCTCTCGCTCTCGCTTTTGCTTTTGCTTTTGCTTTTGCTCTCGCTCTCGCTCTCGCTCTCGCTCTCGCTCTCGCTCTCGCTCTCGCTCTCGCTCTCGCTCTCGCTCTCGCTCTCGCTCTCGCTCTCGCTCTCGCTCTCGCTCTTGCTCTCGCTCTCGCTCTCGCTCCCGCTTTTGCTTTTGCTTTTGCTTTCGCTTTTGCTTTTGCTCTCGCTCTCGCTCTCGCTCTCGCTCTCGCTCTCGCTTTTGCTTTTGCTTTTGCTCTCGCTCTCGCTTTTGCTTTTGCTTTTGCTCTCGCTCTCGCTTTTGCTCTCGCTCTCGCTTTTGCTTTTGCTTTTGCTCTCGCTCTCGCTTCTGCTTTTGCTTTTGCTCTCGCTTTTGCTTTTGCTCTCGCTCTCGCTTTTGCTTTTGCTCTCGCTCTCGCTTTTGCTTTTGCTTTTGCTTTTGCTTTTGCTTTTGCTTTTGCTTTTGCTTTTGCTTTTGCTTTTGCTTTTGCTTTTCCTTTGCTTTTGCTTTTGCTCTCGCTCTCGCTCTCGCTCTCGCTTTTGCTTTTGCTTTTGCTCTCGCTCTCGCTTTTGCTCTCGCTCTCGCTTTTGCTTTTGCTTTTGCTCTCGCTCTCGCTTTTGCTTTTGCTTTTGCTTTTGCTCTCGCTCTCGCTCTCGCTCTCGCTCTCGCTCTCGCTCTCGCTCTCGCTCTCGCTCTCGCTCTTGCTCTCGCTCTCGCTCTCGCTCTCGCTCTCGCTTTTGCTTTTGCTCTTGCTCTCGCTCTCGCTCTCGCTCCCGCTTTTGCTTTTGCTTTTGCTTTCGCTTTTGCTTTTGCTCTCGCTCTCGCTCTCGCTCTCGCTCTCGCTCTCGCTTTTGCTTTTGCTTTTGCTCTCGCTCTCGCTTTTGCTTTTGCTTTTGCTTTTGCTCTCGCTCTCGCTCTCGCTCTCGCTCTCGCTCTCGCTCTCGCTCTCGCTCTCGCTCTCGCTCTCGCTCTCGCTCTCGCTCTCGCTCTCGCTCTCGCTCTCGCTCTCGCTCTCGCTCTCGCTCTCGCTCTCGCACTCGCTCTCGCTCTCGCTTTTGCTTTTGCTTTTGCTTTTGCTTTTGCTTTTGCTTTTGCTTTTGCTTTTGCTTTTGCTTTTGCTTTTGCTTTTGCTTTTGCTTTTGCTTTTGCTTTTGCTTTTGCTTTTGCTTTTGCTTTTGCTTTTGCTTTTGCTTTTGCTTTTGCTTTTGCTTTTGCTTTTGCTTTTGCTTTTGCTTTTGCTTTTGCTTTTGCTTTTGCTTTTGCTTTTGCTTTTGCTTTTGCTTTTGCTTTTGCTTTTGCTTTTGCTTTTGCTTTTGCTTTTGCTTTTGCTTTTGCTTTTGCTTTTGCTTTTGCTTTTGCTTTTGCTTTTGCTTTTGCTTTTGCTTTTGCTTTTGCTTTTGCTTTAGCTTTTGCTCTCGTTCTGGCTCTCGCTCTCGCTCTCGCTCTCGCTCTCGCTCTCGCTCTCGCTCTCGCTCTCGCTCTCGCTCTCGCTCTCGCTCTCGCTCTCGCTCTCGCTCTCGCTCTCGCTCTCGCTCTCGCTCTCGCTCTCGCTCTCGCTCTCGCTCTCGCTCCCGCTCTCGCTCTCGCTCTCGCTCTCGCTCTCGCTCTCGCTCTCGCTCTCGCTCCCGCTCTCGCTCCCGCTCTCGCTCCCGCTCTCGCTCTCGCTCTCGCTCTCGCTCTCGCTCTCGCTCTCGCTCTCGCTCTCGCTTTGGCTTTTGCTTTTGCTTTTGCTTTTGCTTTTCCTTTGCTTTTGCTTTTGCTCTCGCTCTCGCTTTTGCTTTTGCTTTTGCTCTCGCTCTCGCTTTTGCTCTCGCTCTCGCTTCTGCTTTTGCTTTTGCTCTCGCTTTTGCTTTTGCTCTCGCTCTCGCTTTTGCTTTTGCTCTCGCTCTCGCTTTTGCTTTTGCTTTTGCTCTCGCTCTCGCTTTTGCTTTTGCTCTCGCTCTCGCTTTTGCTTTTGCTTTTGCTTTTGCTTTTGCTTTTGCTTTTGCTTTTGCTTTTGCTTTTCCTTTGCTTTTGCTTTTGCTCTCGCTCTCGCTCTCGCTCTCGCTTTTGCTTTTGCTTTTGCTCTCGCTCTCGCTTTTGCTCTCGCTCTCGCTTTTGCTTTTGCTTTTGCTCTCGCTCTCGCTTTTGCTTTTGCTTTTGCTTTTGCTCTCGCTCTCGCTCTCGCTCTCGCTCTCGCTCTCGCTCTCGCTCTCGCTCTCGCTCTCGCTCTCGCTCTCGCTCTCGCTCTCGCTCTCGCTTTTGCTTTTGCTCTTGCTCTCGCTCTCGCTCTCGCTCCCGCTTTTGCTTTTGCTTTTGCTTTCGCTTTTGCTTTTGCTCTCGCTCTCGCTCTCGCTCTCGCTCTCGCTCTCGCTTTTGCTTTTGCTTTTGCTCTCGCTCTCGCTTTTGCTTTTGCTTTTGCTTTTGCTCTCGCTCTCGCTCTCGCTCTCGCTCTCGCTCTCGCTCTCGCTCTCGCTCTCGCTCTCGCTCTCGCTCTCGCTCTCGCTCTCGCTCTCGCTCTCGCACTCGCTCTCGCTCTCGCTCTCGCTCTCGCTTTTGCTTTTGCTTTTGCTTTTGCTTTTGCTTTTGCTTTTGCTTTTGCTTTTGCTTTTGCTTTTGCTTTTGCTTTTGCTTTTGCTTTTGCTTTTGCTTTTGCTTTTGCTTTTGCTTTTGCTTTTGCTTTTGCTTTTGCTTTTGCTTTTGCTTTTGCTTTTGCTTTTGCTTTTGCTTTTGCTTTTGCTTTTGCTTTTGCTTTTGCTTTTGCTTTTGCTTTTGCTTTTGCTTTTGCTTTTGCTTTTGCTTTTGCTTTTGCTTTTGCTTTTGCTTTTGCTTTTGCTTTTGCTTTTGCTTTTGCTTTTGCTTTTGCTTTTGCTTTTGCTTTTGCTTTTGCTTTTGCTTTTGCTTTTGCTTTTGCTTTTGCTTTTGCTTTTGCTTTTGCTTTTGCTTTAGCTTTTGCTCTCGTTCTGGCTCTCGCTCTCGCTCTCGCTCTCGCTCTCGCTCTCGCTCTCGCTCTCGCTCTCGCTCTCGCTCTCGCTCTCGCTCTCGCTCTCGCTCTCGCTCTCGCACTCGCTCTCGCTCTCGCTCTCGCTTTTGCTTTTGCTTTTGCTTTTGCTTTTGCTTTTGCTTTTGCTTTTGCTTTTGCTTTTGCTTTTGCTTTTGCTTTTGCTTTTGCTTTTGCTTTTGCTTTTTGCTTTTGCTTTTGCTTTTGCTTTTGCTTTTGCTTTTGCTTTTGCTTTTGCTTTTGCTTTTGCTTTAGCTTTTGCTCTCGTTCTGGCTCTCGCTCTCGCTCTCGCTCTCGCTCTCGCTCTCGCTCTCGCTCTCGCTCTCGCTCTCGCTCTCGCTCTCGCTTTTGCTTTTGCTTTTGCTTTTGCTTTTCCTTTGCTTTTGCTTTTGCTCTCGCTTTTGCTGTTGCTTTTGCTCTTGCTCTCGCTCTGGCTCTCGCTCTCGCTCTCGCTCTCGCTCTCGCTCCCGCTTTTGCTTTTGCTTTTGCTTTTGCTCTCGCTCTCGCTCTCGCTCTCGCTCTCGCTCTCGCTCTCGCTCTCGCTCTCGCTCTCGCTCTGGCTCTCGCTTTCGCTTTTGCTCTTGCTCTCGCTCTGGCTCTCGCTCTCGCTCTCGCTCTCGCTCTCGCTCTGGCTCTCGCTCTCGCTCTCGCTCTCGCTCTGGCTCTCGCTCTGGCTCTCGCTCTCGCTCTCGCTCTCGCTCTCGCTCTCGCTCTCGCTCTCGCTCTCGCTCTCGCTCTCGCTCTCGCTCTCGCTCTCGCTCTCGCTCTCGCTCTCGCTCTCGCTCTCGCTCTCGCTCTCGCTCTCGCTCTCGCTCTCGCTCTCGCTCTCGCTCTCGCTCTCGCTCTCGCTCTCGCTCTCGCTCTCGCTCTCGCTCTCGCTCTCGCTCTCGCTCTCGCTCTCGCTCTCGCTCTCGCTCTCGCACTCGCTCTCGCTCTCGCTCTCGCTCTCGCTCTCGCTCTCGCTTTTGCTTTTGCTTTTGCTTTTGCTTTTGCTTTTGCTTTTGCTTTTGCTTTTGCTTTTGCTTTTGCTTTTGCTTTTGCTTTTGCTTTTGCTTTTGCTTTTGCTTTTGCTTTTGCTTTTGCTTTTGCTTTTGCTTTTGCTTTTGCTTTTGCTTTAGCTTTTGCTCTCGTTCTGGCTCTCGCTCTCGCTCTCGCTCTCGCTCTCGCTCTCGCTCTCGCTCTCGCTTTTGCTTTTGCTTTTGCTTTTGCTTTTGCTTTTCCTTTGCTTTTGCTTTTGCTCTCGCTTTTGCTGTTGCTTTTGCTCTCGCTCTCGCTCTCGCTCTCGCTCTCGCTCTCGCTCTCGCTCTCGCTCTCGCTCTCGCTCTCGCTCTCGCTCTCGCTCTCGCTCTCGCTCTCGCTCCCGCTTTTGCTTTTGCTTTTGCTTTTGCTCTTGCTCTCGCTCTGGCTCTCGCTCTCGCTCTCGCTCTCGCTCTCGTTCTCGCTCTCGCTCTCGCTCTCGCTCTCGCTCTCGCTCTCGCTCTCGCTCTCGCTTTTGCTTTTGCTTTTGCTTTTGCTTTTCCTTTGCTTTTGCTTTTGCTCTCGCTTTTGCTTTTGCTTTTGCTTTTGCTCTTGCTCTCGCTCTGGCTCTCGCTCTCGCTCTCGCTCTCGCTCTCGCTCTCGCTCCCGCTTTGGCTTTTGCTTTTGCTTTTGCTCTCGCTCTCGCTCTCGCTCTCGCTCTCGCTCTCGCTCTCGCTCTCGCTCTCGCTCTCGCTCTCGCTCTCGCTCTCGCTCTCGCTCTCGCTCTCGCTCTCGCTCTCGCTCTCGCTCTCGCTCTCGCTCTCGCTCTCGCTTTTGCTTTTGCTCTTGCTCTCGCTCTGGCTCTCGCTCTCGCTCTCGCTCTCGCTCTCGCTCTGGCTCTCGCTCTCGCTCTCGCTCTCGCTCCCGCTTTTGCTTTTGCTTTTGCTTTTGCTCTCGCTTTTGCTCTCGCTCTCGCTTTTGCTTTTGCTCTCGCTCTCGCTTTTGCTTTTGCTTTTGCTTTTGCTTTTGCTTTTGCTTTTGCTCTCGCTCTCGCTCTCGCTCTCGCTCTCGCTCTCGCTCTCGCTCTCGCTCTCGCTCTCGCTCTCGCTCTCGCTCTCGCTCTCGCTCTCGCTCTCGCTCTCGCTCTCGCTCTCGCTCTCGCTTTTGCTTTTGCTTTTGCTTTTCCTTTGCTTTTGCTTTTGCTCTCGCTCTCGCTTTTGCTTTTGCTTTTGCTCTCGCTCTCGCTTTTGCTTTTGCTTTTGCTCTCGCTCTCGCTTTTGCCTTTGCTTTTGCTCTCGCTTTTGCTCTCGCTCTCGCTTTTGCTTTTGCTCTCGCTCTCGCTTTTGCTTTTGCTTTTGCTTTTGCTTTTGCTTTGGCTCTCGCTCTCGCTCTCGCTCTCGCTCTCGCTCTCGCTCTCGCTCTCGCTCTCGCTCTCGCTCTCGCTCTCACTCTCGCTTTTGCTTTTGCTTTTGCTTTTCCTTTGCTTTTGCTTTTGCTCTCGCTCTCGCTTTTGCTTTTGCTTTTGCTCTCGCTCTCGCTTTTGCTTTTGCTTTTGCTTTTGCTTTTGCTTTTGCTTTTGCTTTTGCTTTTGCTTTTGCTTTTGCTTTTGCTTTTGCTTTTGCTTTTGCTTTTGCTTTTGCTTTTGCTTTTGCTTTTGCTTTTGCTTTTGCTTTTGCTTTTGCTTTTGCTTTTGCTTTTGCTTTTGCTTTTGCTTTTGCTTTTGCTTTTGCTTTTGCTTTTGCTTTTGCTTTTGCTTTTGCTTTTGCTTTTGCTTTTGCTTTTGCTTTTGCTTTTGCTTTTGCTTTTGCTTTTGCTTTTGCTTTTGCTTTTGCTTTTGCTTTTGCTTTTGCTTTTGCTTTTGCTTTTGCTTTTGCTTTTGCTTTTGCTTTTGCTTTTGCTTTTGCTTTTGCTTTTGCTTTTGCTTTTGCTTTTGCTTTTGCTTTTGCTTTTGCTTTTGCTTTTGCTTTTGCTTTTGCTTTTGCTTTTGCTTTTGCTTTTGCTTTTGCTTTTGCTTTTGCTTTTGCTTTTGCTTTTGCTTTTGCTTTTGCTTTTGCTTTTGCTTTTGCTTTTGCTTTTGCTTTTGCTTTTGCTTTTGCTTTTGCTTTTGCTTTTGCTTTTGCTTTTGCTTTTGCTTTTGCTTTTGCTTTTGCTTTTGCTTTTGCTTTTGCTTTTGCTTTTGCTTTTGCTTTTGCTTTTGCTTTTGCTTTTGCTTTTGCTTTTGCTTTTGCTTTTGCTTTGGCTCTCGCTCTCGCTCTCGCTCCCGCTCTCGCTCTCGCTCTCGCTCTCGCTCCCGCTTTTGCTTTTGCTTTTGCTTTTGCTCTCGCTCTCGCTCTCGCTCTCGCTCTCGCTCTCGCTCTCGCTCTCGCTCTCGCTCTCGCTCTCGCTCTCGCTCTCGCTCTCGCTCTCGCTCTCGCTCTCGCTCTCGCTCTCGCTCCCGCTTTCGCTTTTGCTTTTGCTTTTGCTCTCGCTCTCGCTCTCGCTCTCGCTCTCGCTCTCGCTCTCGCTCTCGCTCTCGCTCTCGCTCTCGCTCTCGCTCTCGCTCTCGCTTTTGCTTTTGCTCTTGCTCTCGCTCTCGCTCTCGCTCCCGCTTTTGCTTTTGCTTTTGCTTTCGCTTTTGCTTTTGCTCTCGCTCTCGCTCTCGCTCTCGCTCTCGCTCTCGCTCTCGCTCTCGCTCTCGCTCTCGCTCTCGCTTTGGCTTTTGCTTTTGCTTTTCCTTTGCTTTTGCTTTTGCTCTCGCTCTCGCTTTTGCTTTTGCTTTTGCTCTCGCTCTCGCTTTTGCTCTCGCTCTCGCTTTTGCTTTTGCTTTTGCTCTCGCTCTCGCTTCTGCTTTTGCTTTTGCTCTCGCTTTTGCTTTTGCTCTCGCTCTCGCTTTTGCTTTTGCTTTTGCTTTTGCTTTTGCTTTTGCTTTTGCTTTTGCTTTTGCTTTTGCTTTTGCTTTTGCTTTTGCTTTTGCTTTTGCTTTTGCTTTTGCTTTTGCTTTTGCTTTTGCTTTTCCTTTGCTTTTGCTTTTGCTCTCGCTCTCGCTCTCGCTCTCGCTTTTGCTTTTGCTTTTGCTCTCGCTCTCGCTTTTGCTCTCGCTCTCGCTTTTGCTCTCGCTCTCGCTTTTGCTTTTGCTTTTGCTCTCGCTCTCGCTTTTGCTTTTGCTTTTGCTCTCGCTCTCGCTTTTGCTTTTGCTTTTGCTCTCGCTCTCGCTCTCGCTCTCGCTCTCGCTCTCGCTCTCGCTCTCGCTCTCGCTCTCGCTCTCGCTCTCGCTCTCGCTCTCGCTCTCGCTCTCGCTCTCGCTCTCGCTCTCGCTCTCGCTCTCGCTCTCGCTCTCGCTCTCGCTCTCGCTCTCGCTCTCGCTCTCGCTCTCGCTCTCGCTCTCGCTCTCGCTCTCGCTCTCGCTCTCGCTCTCGCTCTCGCTCTCGCTCTCGCTCTCGCTCTCGCTCTCGCTTTTGCTCTTGCTCTCGCTCTCGCTCTCGCTCCCGCTTTTGCTTTTGCTTTTGCTTTCGCTTTTGCTTTTGCTCTCGCTCTCGCTCTCGCTTTTGCTTTTGCTTTTGCTTTTGCTTTTGCTTTTCCTTTGCTTTTGCTTTTGCTCTCGCTCTCGCTTTTGCTTTTGCTTTTGCTCTCGCTCTCGCTTTCGCTTTTGCTTTTGCTCTCGCTCTCGCTTTTGCTTTTGCTTTTGCTCTCGCTTTCGCTTTTGCTTTTGCTCTCGCTCTCGCTCTCGCTCTCGCTCTCGCTCTCGCTCTCGCTCTCGCTTTTGCTTTTGCTTTTGCTTTTGCTTTTCCTTTGCTTTTGCTTTTGCTCTCGCTTTTGCTGTTGCTTTTGCTCTCGCTCTCGCTCTCGCTCTCGCTCTCGCTCTCGCTCTCGCTCTCGCTCTCGCTCTCGCTCTCGCTCTCGCTCTCGCTCTCGCTCTCGCTCTCGCTCTCGCTCTCGCTCTCGCTCTCGCTCTCGCTCTCGCTCTCGCTCTCGCTCCCGCTTTTGCTTTTGCTTTTGCTTTTGCTCTTGCTCTCGCTCTGGCTCTCGCTCTCGCTCTCGCTCTCGCTCTCGTTCTCGCTCTCGCTCTCGCTCTCGCTCTCGCTCTCGCTCTCGCTCTCGCTCTCGCTTTTGCTTTTGCTTTTGCTTTTGCTTTTCCTTTGCTTTTGCTTTTGCTCTCGCTTTTGCTTTTGCTTTTGCTTTTGCTCTTGCTCTCGCTCTGGCTCTCGCTCTCGCTCTCGCTCTCGCTCTCGCTCTCGCTCTCGCTCCCGCTTTGGCTTTTGCTTTTGCTTTTGCTCTCGCTCTCGCTCTCGCTCTCGCTCTCGCTCTCGCTCTCGCTCTCGCTCTCGCTCTCGCTCTCGCTCTCGCTCTCGCTCTCGCTCTCGCTCTCGCTCTCGCTCTCGCTCTCGCACTCGCTCTCGCTCTCGCTCTCGCTCTCGCACTCGCTCTCGCTCTCGCTCTCGCTCTCGCTCGCGCTCTCGCTCTCGCTCTCGCTCTCGCTTTTGCTTTTGCTTTTGCTTTTGCTTTTGCTTTTGCTTTTGCTTTTGCTTTTGCTTTTGCTTTTGCTTTTGCTTTTGCTTTTGCTTTTGCTTTTGCTTTTGCTTTTGCTTTTGCTTTTGCTTTTGCTTTTGCTTTTGCTTTTGCTTTTGCTTTTGCTTTTGCTTTTGCTTTTGCTTTTGCTTTTGCTTTTGCTTTTGCTTTTGCTTTTGCTTTTGCTTTAGCTTTTGCTCTCGTTCTGGCTCTCGCTCTCGCTCTCGCTCTCGCTCTCGCTCTCGCTCTCGCTCTCGCTCTCGCCCTCGCTCTCGCTCTCGCTCTCGCTCTCGCCCTCGCTCTCGCCCTCGCTCTCGCTCTCGCTCTCGCTCTCGCTTTTGCTTTTGCTTTTGCTTTTCCTTTGCTTTTGCTTTTGCTCTCGCTCTCGCTTTTGCTTTTGCTTTTGCTCTCGCTCTCGCTTTTGCTTTTGCTTTTGCTCTCGCTCTCGCTTTTGCTTTTGCTTTTGCTTTTGCTTTTGCTTTGGCTCTCGCTCTCGCTCTCGCTCTCGCTCTCGCTCTCGCTCTCGCTCTCGCTCTCGCTCTCGCTCTCGCTCTCGCTCTCGCTCTCGCTCTCGCCCTCGCTCTCGCTCTCGCTCTCGCTCTCGCCCTCGCCCTCGCTTTCGCCCTCGCTCTCGCTCTCGCTCTCGCTCTCGCTTTTGCTTTTGCTTTTGCTTTTCCTTTGCTTTTGCTTTTGCTCTCGCTCTCGCTTTTGCTTTTGCTTTTGCTCTCGCTCTCGCTTTTGCTTTTGCTTTTGCTCTCGCTCTCGCTTTTGCTTTTGCTTTTGCTTTTGCTTTTGCTTTGGCTCTCGCTCTCGCTCTCGCTCTCGCTCTCGCTCTCGCTCTCGCTCTCGCTCTCGCTCTCGCTCTCGCTCTCGCTCTCGCTCTCGCTCTCGCTCTCGCTCTCGCTCTCGCTTTTGCTTTTGCTTTTGCTTTTCCTTTGCTTTTGCTTTTGCTCTCGCTCTCGCTTTTGCTTTTGCTTTTGCTCTCGCTCTCGCTTTTGCTTTTGCTTTTGCTTTTGCTTTTGCTTTTGCTTTTGCTTTTGCTTTTGCTTTTGCTTTTGCTTTTGCTTTTGCTTTTGCTTTTGCTTTTGCTTTTGCTTTTGCTTTTGCTTTTGCTTTTGCTTTTGCTTTTGCTTTTGCTTTTGCTTTTGCTTTTGCTTTTGCTTTTGCTTTTGCTTTTGCTTTTGCTTTTGCTTTTGCTTTTGCTTTTGCTTTTGCTTTTGCTTTTGCTTTTGCTTTTGCTTTTGCTTTTGCTTTTGCTTTTGCTTTTGCTTTTGCTTTTGCTTTTGCTTTTGCTTTTGCTTTTGCTTTTGCTTTTGCTTTTGCTTTTGCTTTTGCTTTTGCTTTTGCTTTTGCTTTTGCTTTTGCTTTTGCTTTTGCTTTTGCTTTTGCTTTTGCTTTTGCTTTTGCTTTTGCTTTTGCTTTTGCTTTTGCTTTTGCTTTTGCTTTTGCTTTTGCTTTTGCTTTTGCTTTTGCTTTTGCTTTTGCTTTTGCTTTTGCTTTTGCTTTTGCTTTTGCTTTTGCTTTTGCTTTTGCTTTTGCTTTTGCTTTTGCTTTTGCTTTTGCTTTTGCTTTTGCTTTTGCTTTTGCTTTTGCTTTTGCTTTTGCTTTTGCTTTTGCTTTTGCTTTTGCTTTTGCTTTTGCTTTTGCTTTTGCTTTTGCTTTTGCTTTTGCTTTTGCTTTTGCTTTGGCTCTCGCTCTCGCTCTCGCTCCCGCTCTCGCTCTCGCTCTCGCTCTCGCTCCCGCTTTTGCTTTTGCTTTTGCTTTTGCTTTTGCTTTTGCTTTTGCTTTTGCTTTTGCTTTTGCTTTTGCTTTTGCTTTTGCTTTTGCTTTTGCTTTTGCTTTTGCTTTTGCTTTTGCTTTTGCTTTTGCTTTTGCTTTTGCTTTTGCTTTTGCTTTTGCTTTTGCTTTTGCTTTTGCTTTTGCTTTTGCTTTTGCTTTTGCTTTTGCTTTTGCTTTTGCTTTTGCTTTTGCTTTTGCTTTTGCTTTTGCTTTTGCTTTTGCTTTTGCTTTTGCTTTTGCTTTTGCTTTTGCTTTTGCTTTTGCTTTTGCTTTTGCTTTTGCTTTTGCTTTTGCTTTTGCTTTTGCTTTTGCTTTTGCTTTTGCTTTTGCTTTAGCTTTTGCTCTCGTTCTGGCTCTCGCTCTCGCTCTCGCTCTCGCTCTCGCTCTCGCTCTCGCTCTCGCTCTCGCTCTCGCTCTCGCTCTCGCTCTCGCCCTCGCTCTCGCTCTCGCTCTCGCTCTCGCCCTCGCTCTCGCCCTCGCTCTCGCTCTCGCTCTCGCTCTCGCTTTTGCTTTTGCTTTTGCTTTTCCTTTGCTTTTGCTTTTGCTCTCGCTCTCGCTTTTGCTTTTGCTTTTGCTCTCGCTCTCGCTTTTGCTTTTGCTTTTGCTCTCGCTCTCGCTTTTGCTTTTGCTTTTGCTTTTGCTTTTGCTTTGGCTCTCGCTCTCGCTCTCGCTCTCGCTCTCGCTCTCGCTCTCGCTCTCGCTCTCGCTCTCGCTCTCGCTCTCGCTCTCGCTCTCGCTCTCGCTCTCGCTCTCGCTCTCGCTCTCGCTCTCGCTCTCGCTCTCGCTCTCGCTCTCGCTCTCGCTCTCGCTTTTGCTTTTGCTTTTGCTTTTCCTTTGCTTTTGCTTTTGCTCTCGCTCTCGCTTTTGCTTTTGCTTTTGCTCTCGCTCTCGCTTTTGCTTTTGCTTTTGCTTTAGCTTTTGCTCTCGTTCTGGCTCTCGCTCTCGCTCTCGCTCTCGCTCTCGCTCTCGCTCTCGCTCTCGCTCTCGCTCTCGCTCTCGCTCTCGCTCTCGCCCTCGCTCTCGCTCTCGCTCTCGCTCTCGCCCTCGCTCTCGCCCTCGCTCTCGCTCTCGCTCTCGCTCTCGCTTTTGCTTTTGCTTTTGCTTTTCCTTTGCTTTTGCTTTTGCTCTCGCTCTCGCTTTTGCTTTTGCTTTTGCTCTCGCTCTCGCTTTTGCTTTTGCTTTTGCTCTCGCTCTCGCTTTTGCTTTTGCTTTTGCTTTTGCTTTTGCTTTGGCTCTCGCTCTCGCTCTCGCTCTCGCTCTCGCTCTCGCTCTCGCTCTCGCTCTCGCTCTCGCTCTCGCTCTCGCTCTCGCTCTCGCTCTCGCTCTCGCTCTCGCTCTCGCTCTCGCTCTCGCTCTCGCTCTCGCTCTCGCTCTCGCTCTCGCTCTCGCTTTTGCTTTTGCTTTTGCTTTTCCTTTGCTTTTGCTTTTGCTCTCGCTCTCGCTTTTGCTTTTGCTTTTGCTCTCGCTCTCGCTTTTGCTTTTGCTTTTGCTTTTGCTTTTGCTTTTGCTTTTGCTTTTGCTTTTGCTTTTGCTTTTGCTTTTGCTTTTGCTTTTGCTTTTGCTTTTGCTTTTGCTTTTGCTTTTGCTTTTGCTTTTGCTTTTGCTTTTGCTTTTGCTTTTGCTTTTGCTTTTGCTTTTGCTTTTGCTTTTGCTTTTGCTTTTGCTTTTGCTTTTGCTTTTGCATTTGCTTTTGCTTTTGCTTTTGCTTTTGCTTTTGCTTTTGCTTTTGCTTTTGCTTTTGCTTTTGCTTTTGCTTTTGCTTTTGCTTTTGCTTTTGCTTTTGCTTTTGCTTTTGCTTTTGCTTTTGCTTTTGCTTTTGCTTTTGCTTTTGCTTTTGCTTTTGCTTTTGCTTTTGCTTTTGCTTTTGCTTTTGCTTTTGCTTTTGCTTTTGCTTTTGCTTTTGCTTTTGCTTTTGCTTTTGCTTTTGCTTTTGCTTTTGCTTTTGCTTTTGCTTTTGCTTTTGCTTTTGCTTTTGCTTTTGCTTTTGCTTTTGCTTTTGCTTTTGCTTTTGCTTTTGCTTTTGCTTTTGCTTTTGCTTTTGCTTTTGCTTTTGCTTTTGCTTTTGCTTTTGCTTTTGCTTTTGCTTTTGCTTTTGCTTTTGCTTTTGCTTTTGCTTTTGCTTTTGCTTTTGCTTTTGCTTTTGCTTTTGCTTTTGCTTTTGCTTTTGCTTTTGCTTTTGCTTTTGCTTTTGCTTTTGCTTTTGCTTTTGCTTTTGCTTTTGCTTTTGCTTTTGCTTTTGCTTTTGCTTTTGCTTTTGCTTTTGCTTTTGCTTTTGCTTTTGCTTTTGCTTTTGCTTTTGCTTTTGCTTTTGCTTTTGCTTTTGCTTTTGCTTTTGCTTTTGCTTTTGCTTTTGCTTTTGCTTTTGCTTTTGCTTTTGCTTTTGCTTTTGCTTTTGCTTTTGCTTTTGCTTTTGCTTTTGCTTTTGCTTTTGCTTTTGCTTTTGCTTTTGCTTTTGCTTTTGCTTTTGCTTTTGCTTTTGCTTTTGCTTTTGCTTTGGCTCTCGCTCTCGCTCTCGCTCCCGCTCTCGCTCTCGCTCTCGCTCTCGCTCCCGCTTTTGCTTTTGCTTTTGCTTTTGCTCTCGCTCTCGCTCTCGCTCTCGCTCTCGCTCTCGCTCTCGCTCTCGCTCTCGCTCTCGCTCTCGCTCTCGCTCTCGCTCTCGCTCTCGCTCTCGCTCTCGCTCTCGCTCCCGCTCTCGCTCTCGCTCTCGCTCTCGCTCTCGCTCTCGCTCTCGCTCTCGCTCTCGCTCCCGCTCTCGCTCTCGCTCTCGCTCTCGCTCTCGCTCTCGCTCTCGCTCTCGCTCTCGCTCTCGCTCTCGCTCTCGCTCTCGCTCCCGCTTTCGCTTTTGCTTTTGCTTTTGCTCTCGCTCTCGCTCTCGCTCTCGCTCTCGCTCTCGCTCTCGCTCTCGCTCTCGCTCTCGCTCTCGCTCTCGCTCTCGCTCTCGCTTTTGCTTTTGCTCTTGCTCTCGCTCTCGCTCTCGCTCCCGCTTTTGCTTTTGCTTTTGCTTTCGCTTTTGCTTTTGCTCTCGCTCTCGCTCTCGCTCTCGCTCTCGCTCTCGCTCTCGCTCTCGCTCTCGCTCTCGCTTTGGCTTTTGCTTTTGCTTTTGCTTTTCCTTTGCTTTTGCTTTTGCTCTCGCTCTCGCTTTTGCTTTTGCTTTTGCTCTCGCTCTCGCTTTTGCTCTCGCTCTCGCTTTTGCTTTTGCTTTTGCTCTCGCTCTCGCTTCTGCTTTTGCTTTTGCTCTCGCTTTTGCTTTTGCTCTCGCTCTCGCTTTTGCTTTTGCTTTTGCTTTTGCTTTTGCTTTTGCTTTTGCTTTTGCTTTTGCTTTTGCTTTTGCTTTTGCTTTTGCTTTTGCTTTTGCTTTTGCTTTTGCTTTTGCTTTTGCTTTTGCTTTGCTCTCGCTCTCGCTCTCGCTCTCGCTTTTGCTTTTGCTTTTGCTCTCGCTCTCGCTTTTGCTCTCGCTCTCGCTTTTGCTCTCGCTCTCGCTTTTGCTTTTGCTTTTGCTCTCGCTCTCGCTTTTGCTTTTGCTTTTGCTCTCGCTCTCGCTTTTGCTTTTGCTTTTGCTCTCGCTCTCGCTCTCGCTCTCGCTCTCGCTCTCGCTCTCGCTCTCGCTCTCGCTCTCGCTCTCGCTCTCGCTCTCGCTCTCGCTCTCGCTCTCGCTCTCGCTCTCGCTCTCGCTCTCGCTCTCGCTCTCGCTCTCGCTCTCGCTCTCGCTCTCGCTCTCGCTCTCGCTCTCGCTCTCGCTCTCGCTCTCGCTCTCGCTCTCGCTCTCGCTCTCGCTTTTGCTCTTGCTCTCGCTCTCGCTCTCGCTCCCGCTTTTGCTTTTGCTTTTGCTTTCGCTTTTGCTTTTGCTCTCGCTCTCGCTCTCGCTCTCGCTCTCGCTCTCGCTCTCGCTTTTGCTTTTGCTTTTGCTTTTGCTTTTGCTTTTCCTTTGCTTTTGCTTTTGCTCTCGCTCTCGCTTTTGCTTTTGCTTTTGCTCTCGCTCTCGCTTTCGCTTTTGCTTTTGCTCTCGCTCTCGCTTTTGCTTTTGCTTTTGCTCTCGCTTTCGCTTTTGCTTTTGCTCTCGCTCTCGCTCTCGCTCTCGCTCTCGCTCTCGCTCTCGCTCTCGCTTTTGCTTTTGCTTTTGCTTTTGCTTTTCCTTTGCTTTTGCTTTTGCTCTCGCTTTTGCTGTTGCTTTTGCTCTCGCTCTCGCTCTCGCTCTCGCTCTCGCTCTCGCTCTCGCTCTCGCTCTCGCTCTCGCTCTCGCTCTCGCTCTCGCTCTCGCTCTCGCTCTCGCTCTCGCTCTCGCTCTCGCTCTCGCTCTCGCTCTCGCTCTCGCTCTCGCTCCCGCTTTTGCTTTTGCTTTTGCTTTTGCTCTTGCTCTCGCTCTGGCTCTCGCTCTCGCTCTCGCTCTCGCTCTCGTTCTCGCTCTCGCTCTCGCTCTCGCTCTCGCTCTCGCTCTCGCTCTCGCTCTCGCTTTTGCTTTTGCTTTTGCTTTTGCTTTTCCTTTGCTTTTGCTTTTGCTCTCGCTTTTGCTTTTGCTTTTGCTTTTGCTCTTGCTCTCGCTCTGGCTCTCGCTCTCGCTCTCGCTCTCGCTCTCGCTCTCGCTCTCGCTCCCGCTTTGGCTTTTGCTTTTGCTTTTGCTCTCGCTCTCGCTCTCGCTCTCGCTCTCGCTCTCGCTCTCGCTCTCGCTCTCGCTCTCGCTCTCGCTCTCGCTCTCGCTCTCGCTCTCGCTCTCGCTCTCGCTCTCGCTCTCGCACTCGCTCTCGCTCTCGCTCTCGCTCTCGCACTCGCTCTCGCTCTCGCTCTCGCTCTCGCTCGCGCTCTCGCTCTCGCTCTCGCTCTCGCTTTTGCTTTTGCTTTTGCTTTTGCTTTTGCTTTTGCTTTTGCTTTTGCTTTTGCTTTTGCTTTTGCTTTTGCTTTTGCTTTTGCTTTTGCTTTTGCTTTTGCTTTTGCTTTTGCTTTTGCTTTTGCTTTTGCTTTTGCTTTTGCTTTTGCTTTTGCTTTTGCTTTTGCTTTTGCTTTTGCTTTTGCTTTTGCTTTTGCTTTTGCTTTAGCTTTTGCTCTCGTTCTGGCTCTCGCTCTCGCTCTCGCTCTCGCTCTCGCTCTCGCTCTCGCTCTCGCTCTCGCCCTCGCTCTCGCTCTCGCTCTCGCTCTCGCCCTCGCTCTCGCCCTCGCTCTCGCTCTCGCTCTCGCTCTCGCTTTTGCTTTTGCTTTTGCTTTTCCTTTGCTTTTGCTTTTGCTCTCGCTCTCGCTTTTGCTTTTGCTTTTGCTCTCGCTCTCGCTTTTGCTTTTGCTTTTGCTCTCGCTCTCGCTTTTGCTTTTGCTTTTGCTTTTGCTTTTGCTTTGGCTCTCGCTCTCGCTCTCGCTCTCGCTCTCGCTCTCGCTCTCGCTCTCGCTCTCGCTCTCGCTCTCGCTCTCGCTCTCGCTCTCGCTCTCGCCCTCGCTCTCGCTCTCGCTCTCGCTCTCGCCCTCGCCCTCGCTTTCGCCCTCGCTCTCGCTCTCGCTCTCGCTCTCGCTTTTGCTTTTGCTTTTGCTTTTCCTTTGCTTTTGCTTTTGCTCTCGCTCTCGCTTTTGCTTTTGCTTTTGCTCTCGCTCTCGCTTTTGCTTTTGCTTTTGCTCTCGCTCTCGCTTTTGCTTTTGCTTTTGCTTTTGCTTTTGCTTTGGCTCTCGCTCTCGCTCTCGCTCTCGCTCTCGCTCTCGCTCTCGCTCTCGCTCTCGCTCTCGCTCTCGCTCTCGCTCTCGCTCTCGCTCTCGCTCTCGCTCTCGCTCTCGCTTTTGCTTTTGCTTTTGCTTTTCCTTTGCTTTTGCTTTTGCTCTCGCTCTCGCTTTTGCTTTTGCTTTTGCTCTCGCTCTCGCTTTTGCTTTTGCTTTTGCTTTTGCTTTTGCTTTTGCTTTTGCTTTTGCTTTTGCTTTTGCTTTTGCTTTTGCTTTTGCTTTTGCTTTTGCTTTTGCTTTTGCTTTTGCTTTTGCTTTTGCTTTTGCTTTTGCTTTTGCTTTTGCTTTTGCTTTTGCTTTTGCTTTTGCTTTTGCTTTTGCTTTTGCTTTTGCTTTTGCTTTTGCTTTTGCTTTTGCTTTTGCTTTTGCTTTTGCTTTTGCTTTTGCTTTTGCTTTTGCTTTTGCTTTTGCTTTTGCTTTTGCTTTTGCTTTTGCTTTTGCTTTTGCTTTTGCTTTTGCTTTTGCTTTTGCTTTTGCTTTTGCTTTTGCTTTTGCTTTTGCTTTTGCTTTTGCTTTTGCTTTTGCTTTTGCTTTTGCTTTTGCTTTTGCTTTTGCTTTTGCTTTTGCTTTTGCTTTTGCTTTTGCTTTTGCTTTTGCTTTTGCTTTTGCTTTTGCTTTTGCTTTTGCTTTTGCTTTTGCTTTTGCTTTTGCTTTTGCTTTTGCTTTTGCTTTTGCTTTTGCTTTTGCTTTTGCTTTTGCTTTTGCTTTTGCTTTTGCTTTTGCTTTTGCTTTTGCTTTTGCTTTTGCTTTTGCTTTTGCTTTTGCTTTTGCTTTTGCTTTTGCTTTTGCTTTTGCTTTTGCTTTTGCTTTTGCTTTTGCTTTTGCTTTTGCTTTTGCTTTTGCTTTTGCTTTTGCTTTTGCTTTTGCTTTTGCTTTTGCTTTTGCTTTTGCTTTTGCTTTTGCTTTTGCTTTTGCTTTTGCTTTTGCTTTGGCTCTCGCTCTCGCTCTCGCTCCCGCTCTCGCTCTCGCTCTCGCTCTCGCTCCCGCTTTTGCTTTTGCTTTTGCTTTTGCTTTTGCTTTTGCTTTTGCTTTTGCTTTTGCTTTTGCTTTTGCTTTTGCTTTTGCTTTTGCTTTTGCTTTTGCTTTTGCTTTTGCTTTTGCTTTTGCTTTTGCTTTTGCTTTTGCTTTTGCTTTTGCTTTTGCTTTTGCTTTTGCTTTTGCTTTTGCTTTTGCTTTTGCTTTTGCTTTTGCTTTTGCTTTTGCTTTTGCTTTTGCTTTTGCTTTTGCTTTTGCTTTTGCTTTTGCTTTTGCTTTTGCTTTTGCTTTTGCTTTTGCTTTTGCTTTTGCTTTTGCTTTTGCTTTTGCTTTTGCTTTTGCTTTTGCTTTTGCTTTTGCTTTTGCTTTTGCTTTTGCTTTAGCTTTTGCTCTCGTTCTGGCTCTCGCTCTCGCTCTCGCTCTCGCTCTCGCTCTCGCTCTCGCTCTCGCTCTCGCTCTCGCTCTCGCTCTCGCTCTCGCCCTCGCTCTCGCTCTCGCTCTCGCTCTCGCCCTCGCTCTCGCCCTCGCTCTCGCTCTCGCTCTCGCTCTCGCTTTTGCTTTTGCTTTTGCTTTTCCTTTGCTTTTGCTTTTGCTCTCGCTCTCGCTTTTGCTTTTGCTTTTGCTCTCGCTCTCGCTTTTGCTTTTGCTTTTGCTCTCGCTCTCGCTTTTGCTTTTGCTTTTGCTTTTGCTTTTGCTTTGGCTCTCGCTCTCGCTCTCGCTCTCGCTCTCGCTCTCGCTCTCGCTCTCGCTCTCGCTCTCGCTCTCGCTCTCGCTCTCGCTCTCGCTCTCGCTCTCGCTCTCGCTCTCGCTCTCGCTCTCGCTCTCGCTCTCGCTCTCGCTCTCGCTCTCGCTCTCGCTTTTGCTTTTGCTTTTGCTTTTCCTTTGCTTTTGCTTTTGCTCTCGCTCTCGCTTTTGCTTTTGCTTTTGCTCTCGCTCTCGCTTTTGCTTTTGCTTTTGCTTTTGCTTTTGCTTTTGCTTTTGCTTTTGCTTTTGCTTTTGCTTTTGCTTTTGCTTTTGCTTTTGCTTTTGCTTTTGCTTTTGCTTTTGCTTTTGCTTTTGCTTTTGCTTTTGCTTTTGCTTTTGCTTTTGCTTTTGCTTTTGCTTTTGCTTTTGCTTTTGCTTTTGCTTTTGCTTTTGCTTTTGCTTTTGCTTTTGCTTTTGCTTTTGCTTTTGCTTTTGCTTTTGCTTTTGCTTTAGCTTTTGCTCTCGTTCTGGCTCTCGCTCTCGCTCTCGCTCTCGCTCTCGCTCTCGCTCTCGCTCTCGCTCTCGCTCTCGCTCTCGCTCTCGCTCTCGCCCTCGCTCTCGCTCTCGCTCTCGCTCTCGCCCTCGCTCTCGCCCTCGCTCTCGCTCTCGCTCTCGCTCTCGCTTTTGCTTTTGCTTTTGCTTTTCCTTTGCTTTTGCTTTTGCTCTCGCTCTCGCTTTTGCTTTTGCTTTTGCTCTCGCTCTCGCTTTTGCTTTTGCTTTTGCTCTCGCTCTCGCTTTTGCTTTTGCTTTTGCTTTTGCTTTTGCTTTGGCTCTCGCTCTCGCTCTCGCTCTCGCTCTCGCTCTCGCTCTCGCTCTCGCTCTCGCTCTCGCTCTCGCTCTCGCTCTCGCTCTCGCTCTCGCTCTCGCTCTCGCTCTCGCTCTCGCTCTCGCTCTCGCTCTCGCTCTCGCTCTCGCTCTCGCTCTCGCTTTTGCTTTTGCTTTTGCTTTTCCTTTGCTTTTGCTTTTGCTCTCGCTCTCGCTTTTGCTTTTGCTTTTGCTCTCGCTCTCGCTTTTGCTTTTGCTTTTGCTTTTGCTTTTGCTTTTGCTTTTGCTTTTGCTTTTGCTTTTGCTTTTGCTTTTGCTTTTGCTTTTGCTTTTGCTTTTGCTTTTGCTTTTGCTTTTGCTTTTGCTTTTGCTTTTGCTTTTGCTTTTGCTTTTGCTTTTGCTTTTGCTTTTGCTTTTGCTTTTGCTTTTGCTTTTGCTTTTGCTTTTGCTTTTGCTTTTGCTTTTGCTTTTGCTTTTGCTTTTGCTTTTGCTTTTGCTTTTGCTTTTGCTCTTGCTCTCGCTCTCGCTCTCGCTCCCGCTTTTGCTTTTGCTTTTCCTTTGCTTTTGCTTTTGCTCTCGCTCTCGCTTTTGCTTTTGCTTTTGCTCTCGCTCTCGCTTTTGCTCTCGCTCTCGCTTTTGCTCTCGCTCTCGCTTTTGCTTTTGCTTTTGCTCTCGCTCTCGCTTCTGCTTTTGCTTTTGCTCTCGCTTTTGCTTTTGCTCTCGCTCTCGCTTTTGCTTTTGCTTTTGCTTTTGCTTTTGCTTTTGCTTTTGCTTTTGCTTTTGCTTTTGCTTTTGCTTTTGCTTTTGCTTTTGCTTTTGCTTTTCCTTTGCTTTTGCTTTTGCTCTCGCTCTCGCTCTCGCTTTTGCTTTTGCTTTTGCTCTCGCTCTCGCTTTTGCTCTCGCTCTCGCTTTTGCTTTTGCTTTTGCTCTCGCTCTCGCTCTCGCTTTTGCTTTTGCTTTTGCTTTTGCTCTCGCTCTCGCTCTCGCTCTCGCTCTCGCTCTCGCTCTCGCTCTCGCTCTCGCTCTCGCTCTCGCTCTCGCTCTCGCTCTCGCTCTCGCTCTCGCTCTCGCTTTTGCTTTTGCTCTTGCTCTCGCTCTCGCTCTCGCTCCCGCTTTTGATTTTGCTTTTGCTTTCGCTTTTGCTTTTGCTCTCGCTCTCGCTCTCGCTCTCGCTCTCGCTCTCGCTCTCGCTCTCGCTCTCGCTCTCGCTTTGGCTTTTGCTTTTGCTTTTGCTTTTCCTTTGCTTTTGCTTTTGCTCTCGCTCTCGCTTTTGCTTTTGCTTTTGCTCTCGCTCTCGCTTTTGCTCTCGCTCTCGCTTTTGCTTTTGCTTTTGCTCTCGCTCTCGCTTCTGCTTTTGCTTTTGCTCTCGCTTTTGCTTTTGCTCTCGCTCTCGCTTTTGCTTTTGCTTTTGCTTTTGCTTTTGCTTTTGCTTTTGCTTTTGCTTTTGCTTTTCCTTTGCTTTTGCTTTTGCTCTCGCTCTCGCTCTCGCTCTCGCTTTTGCTTTTGCTTTTGCTCTCGCTCTCGCTTTTGCTCTCGCTCTCGCTTTTGCTTTTGCTTTTGCTCTCGCTCTCGCTTTTGCTTTTGCTTTTGCTTTTGCTCTCGCTCTCGCTCTCGCTCTCGCTCTCGCTCTCGCTCTCGCTCTCGCTCTCGCTCTCGCTCTCGCTCTCGCTCTCGCTTTTGCTTTTGCTCTTGCTCTCGCTCTCGCTCTCGCTCCCGCTTTTGCTTTTGCTTTTGCTTTCGCTTTTGCTTTTGCTCTCGCTCTCGCTCTCGCTCTCGCTCTCGCTCTCGCTCTCGCTCTCGCTCTCGCTCTCGCTCTCGCTCTCGCTCTCGCTCTCGCTCTCGCTCTCTCTCGCTCTCGCTCTCGCTCTCGCTCTCGCTCTCGCTCTCGCTCTCGCTCTCGCTCTCGCTCCCGCTTTTGCTTTTGCTTTTGCTTTTGCTCTTGCTCTCGCTCTGGCTCTCGCTCTCGCTCTCGCTCTCGCTCTCGCTCCCGCTTTTGCTTTTGCTTTTGCTTTTGCTCTCGCTCTCGCTCTCGCTCTCGCTCTCGCTCTCGCTCTCGCTCTCGCTCTCGCTCTCGCTCTGGCTCTCGCTTTTGCTTTTGCTCTTGCTCTCGCTCTGGCTCTCGCTCTCGCTCTCGCTCTCGCTCTCGCTCTGGCTCTCGCTCTCGCTCTCGCTCTCGCTCTGGCTCTCGCTCTCGCTCTCGCTCTCGCTCTCGCTCTCGCTCTCGCTCTCGCTCTCGCTCTCGCTCTCGCTCTCGCTCTCGCTCTCGCTCTCGCTCTCGCTCTCGCTCTCGCTCTCGCTCTCGCTCTCGCTCTCGCTCTCGCTCTCGCACTCGCTCTCGCTCTCGCTCTCGCTCTCGCTCGCGCTCTCGCTCTCGCTCTCGCTCTCGCTTTTGCTTTTGCTTTTGCTTTTGCTTTTGCTTTTGCTTTTGCTTTTGCTTTTGCTTTTGCTTTTGCTTTTGCTTTTGCTTTTGCTTTTGCTTTTGCTTTTGCTTTTGCTTTTGCTTTTGCTTTTGCTTTTGCTTTTGCTTTTGCTTTTGCTTTTGCTTTTGCTTTTGCTTTTGCTTTTGCTTTTGCTTTTGCTTTTGCTTTTGCTTTTGCTTTTGCTTTTGCTTTTGCTTTTGCTTTTGCTTTTGCTTTTGCTCTCGTTCTGGCTCTCGCTCTCGCTCTCGCTCTCGCTCTCGCTCTCGCTCTCGCTCTCGCTCTCGCTCTCGCTCTCGCTCTCGCTCTCGCTCTCGCTCTCGCCCTCGCTCTCGCTCTCGCTCTCGCTTTTGCTTTTGCTTTTGCTTTTCCTTTGCTTTTGCTTTTGCTCTCGCTCTCGCTTTTGCTTTTGCTTTTGCTCTCGCTCTCGCTTTTGCTTTTGCTTTTGCTCTCGCTCTCGCTTTTGCTTTTGCTTTTGCTTTTGCTTTTGCTTTGGCTCTCGCTCTCGCTCTCGCTCTCGCTCTCGCTCTCGCTCTCGCTCTCGCTCTCGCTCTCGCTCTCGCTCTCGCTCTCGCTCTCGCTCTCGCTCTCGCTCTCGCTCTCGCTTTTGCTTTTGCTTTTGCTTTTCCTTTTGCTCTCGCTCTCGCTTTTGCTCTCGCTTTTGCTCTCGCTTTTGCTCTCGCTCTCGCTTTTGCTTTTGCTTTTGCTTTTGCTTTTGCTTTTGCTTTTGCTTTTGCTTTTGCTTTTGCTTTTGCTTTTGCTTTTGCTTTTGCTTTTGCTTTTGCTTTTGCTTTTGCTTTTGCTTTTGCTTTTGCTTTTGCTTTTGCTTTTGCTTTTGCTTTTGCTTTTGCTTTTGCTTTTGCTTTTGCTTTTGCTTTTGCTTTTGCTTTTGCTTTTGCTTTTGCTTTTGCTTTTGCTTTTGCTTTTGCTTTTGCTTTTGCTTTTGCTTTTGCTTTTGCTTTTGCTTTTGCTTTTGCTTTTGCTTTTGCTTTTGCTTTTGCTTTTGCTTTTGCTTTTGCTTTTGCTTTTGCTTTTGCTTTTGCTTTTGCTTTTGCTTTTGCTTTTGCTTTTGCTTTTGCTTTTGCTTTTGCTTTTGCTTTTGCTTTTGCTTTTGCTTTTGCTTTTGCTTTTGCTTTTGCTTTTGCTTTTGCTTTTGCTTTTGCTTTTGCTTTTGCTTTTGCTTTTGCTTTTGCTTTTGCTTTTGCTTTTGCTTTTGCTTTTGCTTTTGCTTTTGCTTTTGCTTTTGCTTTTGCTTTTGCTTTTGCTTTTGCTTTTGCTTTTGCTTTTGCTTTTGCTTTTGCTTTTGCTTTTGCTTTTGCTTTTGCTTTTGCTTTTGCTTTTGCTTTTGCTTTTGCTTTTGCTTTTGCTTTGGCTCTCGCTCTCGCTCTCGCTCCCGCTCTCGCTCTCGCTCTCGCTCTCGCTCCCGCTTTTGCTTTTGCTTTTGCTTTTGCTCTCGCTCTCGCTCTCGCTCTCGCTCTCGCTCTCGCTCTCGCTCTCGCTCTCGCTCTCGCTCTCGCTCTCGCTCTCGCTCTCGCTCCCGCTCTCGCTCTCGCTCTCGCTCTCGCTCTCGCTCTCGCTCTCGCTCTCGCTCTCGCTTTGGCTTTTGCTTTTGCTTTTGCTTTTCCTTTGCTTTTGCTTTTGCTCTCGCTCTCGCTTTTGCTTTTGCTTTTGCTCTCGCTCTCGCTTTTGCTCTCGCTCTCGCTTTTGCTTTTGCTTTTGCTCTCGCTCTCGCTTCTGCTTTTGCTTTTGCTCTCGCTTTTGCTTTTGCTCTCGCTCTCGCTTTTGCTTTTGCTTTTGCTTTCGCTTTTGCTTTTGCTTTTGCTTTTGCTTTTGCTTTTGCTTTTGCTTTTGCTTTTGCTTTTGCTTTTCCTTTGCTTTTGCTTTTGCTCTCGCTCTCGCTCTCGCTCTCGCTCTCGCTTTTGCTTTTGCTTTTGCTCTCGCTCTCGCTTTTGCTCTCGCTCTCGCTTTTGCTTTTGCTTTTGCTCTCGCTCTCGCTTTTGCTTTTGCTTTTGCTTTTGCTCTCGCTCTCGCTCTCGCTCTCGCTCTCGCTCTCGCTCTCGCTCTCGCTCTCGCTCTCGCTCTCGCTCTCGCTTTTGCTTTTGCTCTTGCTCTCGCTCTCGCTCTCGCTCCCGCTTTTGCTTTTGCTTTTGCTTTCGCTTTTGCTTTTGCTCTCGCTCTCGCTCTCGCTCTCGCTCTCGCTCTCGCTCTCGCTCTCGCTCTCGCTTTTGCTTTTGCTTTTGCTTTTGCTTTTCCTTTGCTTTTGCTTTTGCTCTCGCTCTCGCTTTTGCTTTTGCTTTTGCTCTCGCTCTCGCTTTTGCTTTTGCTTTTGCTCTCGCTCTCGCTTTTGCTTTTGCTTTTGCTCTCGCTTTTGCTTTTGCTCTCGCTCTCGCTTTTGCTTTTGCTTTTGCTTTTGCTTTTGCTTTTGCTTTTGCTTTTGCTTTTGCTTTGGCTCTCGCTCTCGCTCTCGCTCTCGCTCTCGCTCTTGCTCTCGCTCTGGCTCTCGCTTTTGCTTTTGCTCTTGCTCTCGCTCTGGCTCTCGCTCTCGCTCTCGCTCTCGCCCTCGCTCTGGCTCTCGCTCTCGCTCTCGCTCTCGCTCTCGCTCTCGCTCTCGCTCTCGCTCTCGCTCTCGCTCTCGCTCTCGCTCTCGCTCTCTCTCGCTCTCGCTCTCGCTCTCGCTCTCGCTCTCGCTCTCGCTCTCGCTCTCGCTCTCGCTCTCGCTCTCGCTCCCGCTTTTGCTTTTGCTTTTGCTTTTGCTCTTGCTCTCGCTCTGGCTCTCGCTCTCGCTCTCGCTCTCGCTCTCGCTCCCGCTTTTGCTTTTGCTTTTGCTTTTGCTCTCGCTCTCGCTCTCGCTCTCGCTCTCGCTCTCGCTCTCGCTCTCGCTCTTGCTCTCGCTCTGGCTCTCGCTTTCGCTCTCGCTCTCGCTCTCGCTCTCGCTCTCGCTCTCGCTCTCGCTCTCGCTCTCGCTCTCGCTCTGGCTCTCGCTTTTGCTTTTGCTCTTGCTCTCGCTCTGGCTCTCGCTCTCGCTCTCGCTCTCGCTCTCGCTCTCGCTCTGGCTCTCGCTTTTGCTTTTGCTCTTGCTCTCGCTCTGGCTCTCGCTCTCGCTCTCGCTCTCGCTCTCGCTCTCGCTCTGGCTCTCGCTCTCGCTCTCGCTCTCGCTCTCGCTCTCGCTCTCGCTCTCGCTCTCGCTCTCGCTCTCGCTCTCGCTCTCGCTCTCGCTCTCGCTCTCGCTCTCGCTCTCGCTCTCGCTCTCGCTCTCGCTCCCGCACTCGCTCTCGCTCTCGCTCTCGCTCTCGCTTTTGCTTTTGCTTTTGCTTTTGCTTTTGCTTTTGCTTTTGCTCTCGCTTTTGCTTTTGCTTTTGCTTTTGCTTTTGCTTTTGCTTTTGCTTTTGCTTTTGCTTTTGCTTTTGCTTTTGCTTTTGCTTTTGCTTTTGCTTTTGCTTTTGCTTTTGCTTTTGCTTTTGCTTTTGCTTTTGCTTTTGCTTTTGCTTTTGCTTTTGCTTTTGCTTTTGCTTTTGCTTTTGCTTTTGCTTTTGCTTTTGCTTTTGCTTTTGCTTTTGCTTTTGCTTTTGCTTTTGCTTTTGCTTTTGCTTTTGCTTTTGCTTTTGCTTTTGCTTTTGCTTTGGCTCTCGCTCTCGCTCTCGCTTTTGCTTTTGCTCTCGCTCTCGCTTTTGCTCTCGCTCTCGCTTTTGCTTTTGCTTTTGCTTTGGCTCTCGCTCTCGCTCTCGCTCTCGCTCTCGCTCTCGCTCTCGCTCTCGCTCTCGCTCTCGCTCTCGCTCTCGCTCTCGCTCTCGCTCTCGCTCTCGCTCTCGCTCTCGCTCTCGCTCTCGCTCTCGCTTTTGCTTTTGCTTTTCCTTTGCTTTTGCTTTTGCTCTCGCTCTCGCTTTTGCTTTTGCTTTTGCTCTCGCTCTCGCTTTGGCTTTTGCTTTTGCTTTTGCTTTTCCTTTGCTTTTGCTTTTGCTCTCGCTCTCGCTTTTGCTTTTGCTCTCGCTCTCGCTTTTGCTCTCGCTCTCGCTTTTGCTCTCGCTCTCGCTCTCGCTTCTGCTTTTGCTTTTGCTCTCGCTTTTGCTTTTGCTCTCGCTCTCGCTTTTGCTTTTGCTTTTGCTTTTGCTTTTGCTTTTGCTTTTGCTTTTGCTTTTGCTTTTGCTTTTGCTTTTCCTTTGCTTTTGCTTTTGCTCTCGCTCTCGCTCTCGCTTTTGCTTTTGCTTTTGCTCTCGCTCTCGCTTTTGCTCTCGCTCTCGCTTTTGCTTTTGCTTTTGCTCTCGCTCTCGCTTTTGCTTTTGCTTTTGCTTTTGCTCTCGCTCTCGCTCTCGCTCTCGCTCTCGCTCTCGCTCTCGCTCTCGCTCTCGCTTTTGCTTTTGCTCTTGCTATCGCTCTCGCTCTCGCTCTCGCTCTCGCTCTCGCTCTCGCTCTCGCTCTCGCTCTCGCTCTCGCTCTCGCTTTTGCTTTTGCTCTTGCTCTCGCTCTCGCTCTCGCTCCCGCTTTTGCTTTTGCTTTTCCTTTGCTTTTGCTTTTGCTCTCGCTCTCGCTTTTGCTTTTGCTTTTGCTCTCGCTCTCGCTTTTGCTCTCGCTCTCGCTTTTGCTCTCGCTCTCGCTTTTGCTTTTGCTTTTGCTCTCGCTCTCGCTTCTGCTTTTGCTTTTGCTCTCGCTTTTGCTTTTGCTCTCGCTCTCGCTTTTGCTTTTGCTTTTGCTTTTGCTTTTGCTTTTGCTTTTGCTTTTGCTTTTGCTTTTGCTTTTGCTTTTGCTTTTCCTTTGCTTTTGCTTTTGCTCTCGCTCTCGCTCTCGCTTTTGCTTTTGCTTTTGCTCTCGCTCTCGCTTTTGCTCTCGCTCTCGCTTTTGCTTTTGCTTTTGCTCTCGCTCTCGCTCTCGCTTTTGCTTTTGCTTTTGCTTTTGCTCTCGCTCTCGCTCTCGCTCTCGCTCTCGCTCTCGCTCTCGCTCTCGCTCTCGCTCTCGCTCTCGCTCTCGCTCTCGCTCTCGCTCTCGCTCTCGCTCTCGCTTTTGCTTTTGCTCTTGCTCTCGCTCTCGCTCTCGCTCCCGCTTTTGATTTTGCTTTTGCTTTCGCTTTTGCTTTTGCTCTCGCTCTCGCTCTCGCTCTCGCTCTCGCTCTCGCTCTCGCTCTCGCTCTCGCTCTCGCTCTCGCTCTCGCTTTGGCTTTTGCTTTTGCTTTTGCTTTTCCTTTGCTTTTGCTTTTGCTCTCGCTCTCGCTTTTGCTTTTGCTTTTGCTCTCGCTCTCGCTTTTGCTCTCGCTCTCGCTTTTGCTTTTGCTTTTGCTCTCGCTCTCGCTTCTGCTTTTGCTTTTGCTCTCGCTTTTGCTTTTGCTCTCGCTCTCGCTTTTGCTTTTGCTTTTGCTTTTGCTTTTGCTTTTGCTTTTGCTTTTGCTTTTCCTTTGCTTTTGCTTTTGCTCTCGCTCTCGCTCTCGCTCTCGCTTTTGCTTTTGCTTTTGCTCTCGCTCTCGCTTTTGCTCTCGCTCTCGCTTTTGCTTTTGCTTTTGCTCTCGCTCTCGCTTTTGCTTTTGCTTTTGCTTTTGCTCTCGCTCTCGCTCTCGCTCTCGCTCTCGCTCTCGCTCTCGCTCTCGCTCTCGCTCTCGCTCTCGCTCTCGCTCTCGCTTTTGCTTTTGCTCTTGCTCTCGCTCTCGCTCTCGCTCCCGCTTTTGCTTTTGCTTTTGCTTTCGCTTTTGCTTTTGCTCTCGCTCTCGCTCTCGCTCTCGCTCTCGCTCTCGCTCTCGCTCTCGCTCTCGCTCTCGCTCTCGCTCTCGCTCTCGCTCTCGCTCTCGCTCTCTCTCGCTCTCGCTCTCGCTCTCGCTCTCGCTCTCGCTCTCGCTCTCGCTCTCGCTCCCGCTTTTGCTTTTGCTTTTGCTTTTGCTCTTGCTCTCGCTCTGGCTCTCGCTCTCGCTCTCGCTCTCGCTCTCGCTCCCGCTTTTGCTTTTGCTTTTGCTTTTGCTCTCGCTCTCGCTCTCGCTCTCGCTCTCGCTCTCGCTCTCGCTCTCGCTCTCGCTCTCGCTCTCGCTCTCGCTCTCGCTCTCGCTCTGGCTCTCGCTTTTGCTTTTGCTCTTGCTCTCGCTCTGGCTCTCGCTCTCGCTCTCGCTCTCGCTCTCGCTCTGGCTCTCGCTCTCGCTCTCGCTCTCGCTCTGGCTCTCGCTCTCGCTCTCGCTCTCGCTCTCGCTCTCGCTCTCGCTCTCGCTCTCGCTCTCGCTCTCGCTCTCGCTCTCGCTCTCGCTCTCGCTCTCGCTCTCGCTCTCGCTCTCGCTCTCGCTCTCGCTCTCGCTCTCGCACTCGCTCTCGCTCTCGCTCTCGCTCTCGCTCGCGCTCTCGCTCTCGCTCTCGCTCTCGCTTTTGCTTTTGCTTTTGCTTTTGCTTTTGCTTTTGCTTTTGCTTTTGCTTTTGCTTTTGCTTTTGCTTTTGCTTTTGCTTTTGCTTTTGCTTTTGCTTTTGCTTTTGCTTTTGCTTTTGCTTTTGCTTTTGCTTTTGCTTTTGCTTTTGCTTTTGCTTTTGCTTTTGCTTTTGCTTTTGCTTTTGCTTTTGCTTTTGCTTTTGCTTTTGCTTTTGCTTTTGCTTTTGCTCTCGTTCTGGCTCTCGCTCTCGCTCTCGCTCTCGCTCTCGCTCTCGCTCTCGCTCTCGCTCTCGCTCTCGCTCTCGCTCTCGCTCTCGCTCTCGCTCTCGCTCTCGCCCTCGCTCTCGCTCTCGCTCTCGCTTTTGCTTTTGCTTTTGCTTTTCCTTTGCTTTTGCTTTTGCTCTCGCTCTCGCTTTTGCTTTTGCTTTTGCTCTCGCTCTCGCTTTTGCTTTTGCTTTTGCTCTCGCTCTCGCTTTTGCTTTTGCTTTTGCTTTTGCTTTTGCTTTGGCTCTCGCTCTCGCTCTCGCTCTCGCTCTCGCTCTCGCTCTCGCTCTCGCTCTCGCTCTCGCTCTCGCTCTCGCTCTCGCTCTCGCTCTCGCTCTCGCTCTCGCTCTCGCTCTCGCTCTCGCTTTTGCTTTTGCTTTTGCTTTTGCTCTCGCTCTCGCTTTTGCTTTTGCTTTTGCTCTCGCTCTCGCTTTTGCTTTTGCTTTTGCTCTCGCTCTCGCTTTTGCTTTTGCTTTTGCTTTTGCTTTTGCTTTTGCTTTTGCTTTTGCTTTTGCTTTTGCTTTTGCTTTTGCTTTTGCTTTTGCTTTTGCTTTTGCTTTTGCTTTTGCTTTTGCTTTTGCTTTTGCTTTTGCTTTTGCTTTTGCTTTTGCTTTTGCTTTTGCTTTTGCTTTTGCTTTTGCTTTTGCTTTTGCTTTTGCTTTTGCTTTTGCTTTTGCTTTTGCTTTTGCTTTTGCTTTTGCTTTTGCTTTTGCTTTTGCTTTTGCTTTTGCTTTTGCTTTTGCTTTTGCTTTTGCTTTTGCTTTTGCTTTTGCTTTTGCTTTTGCTTTTGCTTTTGCTTTTGCTTTTGCTTTTGCTTTTGCTTTTGCTTTTGCTTTTGCTTTTGCTTTTGCTTTTGCTTTTGCTTTTGCTTTTGCTTTTGCTTTTGCTTTTGCTTTTGCTTTTGCTTTTGCTTTTGCTTTTGCTTTTGCTTTTGCTTTTGCTTTTGCTTTTGCTTTTGCTTTTGCTTTTGCTTTTGCTTTTGCTTTTGCTTTTGCTTTTGCTTTTGCTTTTGCTTTTGCTTTTGCTTTTGCTTTTGCTTTTGCTTTTGCTTTTGCTTTTGCTTTTGCTTTTGCTTTTGCTTTTGCTTTTGCTTTTGCTTTTGCTTTTGCTTTTGCTTTGGCTCTCGCTCTCGCTCTCGCTCCCGCTCTCGCTCTCGCTCTCGCTCTCGCTCCCGCTTTTGCTTTTGCTTTTGCTTTTGCTCTCGCTCTCGCTCTCGCTCTCGCTCTCGCTCTCGCTCTCGCTCTCGCTCTCGCTCTCGCTCTCGCTCTCGCTCTCGCTCTCGCTCTCGCTCTCGCTCCCGCTCTCGCTCTCGCTCTCGCTCTCGCTCTCGCTCTCGCTCTCGCTCTCGCTTTGGCTTTTGCTTTTGCTTTTGCTTTTCCTTTGCTTTTGCTTTTGCTCTCGCTCTCGCTTTTGCTTTTGCTTTTGCTCTCGCTCTCGCTTTTGCTCTCGCTCTCGCTTTTGCTTTTGCTTTTGCTCTCGCTCTCGCTTCTGCTTTTGCTTTTGCTCTCGCTTTTGCTTTTGCTCTCGCTCTCGCTTTTGCTTTTGCTTTTGCTTTCGCTTTTGCTTTTGCTTTTGCTTTTGCTTTTGCTTTTGCTTTTGCTTTTGCTTTTGCTTTTGCTTTTGCTTTTCCTTTGCTTTTGCTTTTGCTCTCGCTCTCGCTCTCGCTCTCGCTCTCGCTTTTGCTTTTGCTTTTGCTCTCGCTCTCGCTTTTGCTCTCGCTCTCGCTTTTGCTTTTGCTTTTGCTCTCGCTCTCGCTTTTGCTTTTGCTTTTGCTTTTGCTCTCGCTCTCGCTCTCGCTCTCGCTCTCGCTCTCGCTCTCGCTCTCGCTCTCGCTCTCGCTCTCGCTCTCGCTCTCGCTCTCGCTCTCGCTCTCGCTCTCGCTCTCGCTCTCGCTCTCGCTCTCGCTCTCGCTCTCGCTCTCGCTTTTGCTTTTGCTCTTGCTCTCGCTCTCGCTCTCGCTCCCGCTTTTGCTTTTGCTTTTGCTTTCGCTTTTGCTTTTGCTCTCGCTCTCGCTCTCGCTCTCGCTCTCGCTCTCGCTCTCGCTCTCGCTCTCGCTTTTGCTTTTGCTTTTGCTTTTGCTTTTCCTTTGCTTTTGCTTTTGCTCTCGCTCTCGCTTTTGCTTTTGCTTTTGCTCTCGCTCTCGCTTTTGCTTTTGCTTTTGCTCTCGCTCTCGCTTTTGCTTTTGCTTTTGCTCTCGCTTTTGCTTTTGCTCTCGCTCTCGCTTTTGCTTTTGCTTTTGCTTTTGCTTTTGCTTTTGCTTTTGCTTTTGCTTTGGCTCTCGCTCTCGCTCTCGCTCTCGCTCTCGCTCTTGCTCTCGCTCTGGCTCTCGCTTTTGCTTTTGCTCTTGCTCTCGCTCTGGCTCTCGCTCTCGCTCTCGCTCTCGCCCTCGCTCTGGCTCTCGCTCTCGCTCTCGCTCTCGCTCTCGCTCTCGCTCTCGCTCTCGCTCTCGCTCTCGCTCTCGCTCTCGCTCTCGCTCTCGCTCTCTCTCGCTCTCGCTCTCGCTCTCGCTCTCGCTCTCGCTCTCGCTCTCGCTCTCGCTCTCGCTCTCGCTCCCGCTTTTGCTTTTGCTTTTGCTTTTGCTCTTGCTCTCGCTCTGGCTCTCGCTCTCGCTCTCGCTCTCGCTCTCGCTCCCGCTTTTGCTTTTGCTTTTGCTTTTGCTCTCGCTCTCGCTCTCGCTCTCGCTCTCGCTCTCGCTCTCGCTCTCGCTCTTGCTCTCGCTCTGGCTCTCGCTTTCGCTCTCGCTCTCGCTCTCGCTCTCGCTCTCGCTCTCGCTCTCGCTCTCGCTCTCGCTCTCGCTCTCGCTCTGGCTCTCGCTTTTGCTTTTGCTCTTGCTCTCGCTCTGGCTCTCGCTCTCGCTCTCGCTCTCGCTCTCGCTCTCGCTCTCGCTCTGGCTCTCGCTTTTGCTTTTGCTCTTGCTCTCGCTCTGGCTCTCGCTCTCGCTCTCGCTCTCGCTCTCGCTCTCGCTCTGGCTCTCGCTCTCGCTCTCGCTCTCGCTCTCGCTCTCGCTCTCGCTCTCGCTCTCGCTCTCGCTCTCGCTCTCGCTCTCGCTCTCGCTCTCGCTCTCGCTCTCGCTCTCGCTCTCGCTCTCGCTCTCGCTCTCGCACTCGCTCTCGCTCTCGCTCTCGCTCTCGCTTTTGCTTTTGCTTTTGCTTTTGCTTTTGCTTTTGCTTTTGCTCTCGCTTTTGCTTTTGCTTTTGCTTTTGCTTTTGCTTTTGCTTTTGCTTTTGCTTTTGCTTTTGCTTTTGCTTTTGCTTTTGCTTTTGCTTTTGCTTTTGCTTTTGCTTTTGCTTTTACTTTTGCTTTTGCTTTTGCTTTTGCTTTTGCTTTTGCTTTTGCTTTTGCTTTTGCTTTTGCTTTTGCTTTTGCTTTTGCTTTTGCTTTTGCTTTTGCTTTTGCTTTTGCTTTTGCTTTTGCTTTTGCTTTTGCTTTTGCTTTTGCTTTTGCTTTTGCTTTTGCTTTTGCTTTTGCTTTTGCTTTTGCTTTTGCTTTTGCTTTTGCTTTGGCTCTCGCTCTCGCTCTCGCTTTTGCTTTTGCTCTCGCTCTCGCTTTTGCTTTGGCTTTTGCTTTTGCTTTTGCTTTTGCTTTGGCTCTCGCTCTCGCTCTCGCTCTCGCTCTCGCTCTCGCTCTCGCTCTCGCTCTCGCTCTCGCTCTCGCTCTCGCTCTCGCTCTCGCTCTCGCTCTCGCTCTCGCTCTCGCTCTCGCTCTCGCTCTCGCTCTCGCTCTCGCTCTCGCTTTTGCTTTTGCTTTTCCTTTGCTTTTGCTTTTGCTCTCGCTCTCGCTTTTGCTTTTGCTTTTGCTCTCGCTCTCGCTTTGGCTTTTGCTTTTGCTTTTGCTTTTCCTTTGCTTTTGCTTTTGCTCTCGCTCTCGCTCTCGCTTTTGCTTTTGCTCTCGCTCTCGCTTTTGCTCTCGCTCTCGCTTTTGCTCTCGCTCTCGCTCTCGCTTCTGCTTTTGCTTTTGCTCTCGCTTTTGCTTTTGCTCTCGCTCTCGCTTTTGCTTTTGCTTTTGCTTTTGCTTTTGCTTTTGCTTTTGCTTTTGCTTTTGCTTTTGCTTTTGCTTTTGCTTTTCCTTTGCTTTTGCTTTTGCTCTCGCTCTCGCTCTCGCTTTTGCTTTTGCTTTTGCTCTCGCTCTCGCTTTTGCTCTCGCTCTCGCTTTTGCTTTTGCTTTTGCTCTCGCTCTCGCTTTTGCTTTTGCTTTTGCTTTTGCTCTCGCTCTCGCTCTCGCTCTCGCTCTCGCTCTCGCTCTCGCTCTCGCTCTCGCTTTTGCTTTTGCTCTTGCTATCGCTCTCGCTCTCGCTCCCGCTTTTGCTTTTGCTTTTGCTTTCGCTTTCGCTTTTGCTTTTGCTCTCGCTCTCGCTCTCGCTCTCGCTCTCGCTCTCGCTCTCGCTCTCGCTCTCGCTCTCGCTCTCGCTCTCGCTCTCGCTCTCGCTC
Source organism: Bombus muscorum (assembly GCA_963971185.1). NCBI lineage: Eukaryota > Metazoa > Arthropoda > Insecta > Hymenoptera > Apidae > Bombus > Bombus muscorum. The sequence goes on from CAXAQV010000010.1 coordinate 1,229,873, forward strand.
TCGCTCTCGCTCTCGCTCTCGCTCTCGCTTTGGCTTTTGCTTTTGCTTTTGCTTTTCCTTTGCTTTTGCTTTTGCTCTCGCTCTCGCTTTTGCTTTTGCTTTTGCTCTCGCTCTCGCTTTTGCTCTCGCTCTCGCTTTTGCTTTTGCTTTTGCTCTCGCTCTCGCTTCTGCATTTGCTTTTGCTCTCGCTTTTGCTTTTGCTCTCGCTCTCGCTTTTGCTTTTGCTTTTGCTTTTGCTTTTGCTTTTGCTTTTGCTTTTGCTTTTGCTTTTGCTTTTGCTTTTGCTTTTGCTTTTGCTTTTGCTTTTGCTTTTGCTTTTGCTTTTGCTTTTGCTTTTGCTTTTGCTTTTGCTTTTGCTTTTGCTTTTGCTTTTGCTTTTGCTTTTGCTTTTGCTTTTGCTTTTGCTTTTGCTTTTCCTTTGCTTTTGCTCTTGCTCTCGCTCTCGCTCTCGCTTCCGCTTTTGCTTTTGCTTTTGCTTTCGCTTTCGCTTTTGCTTTTGCTCTCGCTCTCGCTCTCGCTCTCGCTCTCGCTCTCGCTCTCGCTCTCGCTCTCGCTCTCGCTCTCGCTTTTGCTTTTGCTCTTGCTCTCGCTCTCGCTCTCGCTCCCGCTTTTGCTTTTGCTTTTGCTTTCGCTTTTGCTTTTGCTCTCGCTCTCGCTCTCGCTCTCGCTCTCGCTCTCGCTCTCGCTCTCGCTCTCGCTCTCGCTTTTGCTTTTGCTTTTGCTTTTGCTTTTCCTTTGCTTTTGCTTTTGCTCTCGCTCTCGCTTTTGCTTTTGCTTTTGCTCTCGCTCTCGCTTTTGCTTTTGCTTTTGCTCTCGCTCTCGCTTTTGCTTTTGCTTTTGCTCTCGCTTTTGCTTTTGCTCTCGCTCTCGCTTTTGCTTTTGCTTTTGCTTTTGCTTTTGCTTTTGCTTTTGCTTTTGCTTTTGCTTTGGCTCTCGCTCTCGCTCTCGCTCTCGCTCTCGCTCTCGCTCTCGCTCTCGCTCTCGCTCTCGCTCTCGCTCTCGCTCTCGCTCTCGCTCTCGCTCTCGCTCTCGCTCTCGCTCTCGCTCTCGCTCTCGCTCTCGCTCTCGCTCTCGCTCTCGCTCTCGCTCTCGCTCTCGCTCTCGCTCTGGCTCTCGCCCTCGCTCTCGCCCTCGCTCTCGCCCTCGCTCTCGCCCTCGCTCTCGCCCTCGCTCTCGCTCTCGCTCTCGCTCTCGCTCTCGCTCTCGCTCTCGCTCTCGCTCTCGCTCTCGCTCTCGCTCTCGCTCTCGCTCTCGCTCTGGCTCTCGCTTTCGCTTTTGCTCTTGCTCTCGCTCTGGCTCTCGCTCTCGCTCTCGCTCTCGCTCTCGCTCTGGCTCTCGCTCTCGCTCTCGCTCTCGCTCTGGCTCTCGCTCTCGCTCTCGCTCTCGCTCTGGCTCTCGCTCTCGCTCTCGCTCTCGCTCTCGCTCTCGCTCTCGCTCTCGCTCTCGCTCTCGCTCTCGCTCTCGCTCTCGCTCTCGCTCTCGCTCTCGCTCTCGCTCTCGCTCTCGCTCTCGCTCTCGCTCTCGCTCTCGCTCTCGCTCTCGCTCTCGCTTTTGCTTTTGCTTTTGCTTTTGCTTTTGCTTTTGCTTTTGCTTTTGCTTTTGCTTTTGCTTTTGCTTTTGCTTTTGCTTTTGCTTTTGCTTTTGCTTTTGCTTTAGGTTTTGCTATCGCTTTCGCTTTTGCTTTTGCTTTTGCTCTCGTTCTGGCTCTCGCTCTCGCTCTCGCTCTCGCTCTCGCTCTCGCCCTCGCCCTCGCTCTCGCCCTCGCTCTCGCCCTCGCTCTCGCTCTCGCCTTCGATCTCGCTCTCGCTCTCGCTCTCGCTCTCGCTCTCGCTCTCGCTCTCGCTCTCGCTCTCGCTCTCGCCCTCGCCCTCGCTCTCGCGCTCGCTCTCGCTCTCGCTCTCGCCCTCGCTCTCGCTCTCGCTCTCGCTCTCGCCCTCGCTCTCGCTCTCGCTCTCGCTCTCGCCCTCGCGCTCGCTCTCGCTCTCGCTCTCGCTCTCGCTCTCGCTCTCGCTCTCGCTCTCGCTCTCGCTCTCGCTCTCGCTCTCGCTTTTGCTTTTGCTTTTGCTTTTGCTCTCGTTCTCGCTCTCGCTCTCGCTCTGGCTCTCGCTCTCGCTCTCGCTCTCGCTCTGGCTCTCGCTCTCGCTCTCGCTCTCGCTCTCGCTCTGGCTCTCGCTCTCGCTCTCGCTCTCGCTCTGGCTCTCGCTCTCGCTCTCGCTCTCGCTCTCGCTCTCGCTCTCGCTCTCGCTCTCGCTCTCGCTCTCGCTCTCGCTCTCGCTTTTGCTTTTGCTTTTGCTTTTGCTTTTGCTTTTGCTTTTGCTTTTGCTTTTGCTTTTGCTTTTGCTTTTGCTTTTGCTTTTGCTTTTGCTTTTGCTTTTGCTTTTGCTTTTGCTTTTGCTTTTGCTTTTGCTTTTGCTTTTGCTTTTGCTTTTGCTTTTGCTTTTGCTTTTGCTTTTGCTTTTGCTTTAGGTTTTGCTATCGCTTTCGCTTTTGCTTTTGCTTTTGCTCTCGTTCTGGCTCTCGCTCTCGCTCTCGCTCTCGCTCTCGCTCTCGCTCTCGCCCTCGCCCTCGCTCTCGCCCTCGCTCTCGCCCTCGCTCTCGCTCTCGCCTTCGATCTCGCTCTCGCTCTCG
>CAXAQV010000010.1:1237500-1262500 GCA_963971185.1 Bombus muscorum
GCTCTCGCTCTCGCTCTCGCTCTCTCTCTCGCTCTCGCTCTCGCTCTCGCTCTCGCTTTTGCTTTCGCTTTTGCTTTTGCTTTTGCTTTCGCTTTTGCTTTCGCTCTCGCTCTCGCTTTTGCTTTCGCTTTTGCTTTCGCTTTTGCTTTTGCTTTTGCTTTCGCTTTTGCTTTCGCTTTTGCTTTTGCTTTTGCTTTTGCTATTGCTTTTGCCATCGCTTTCGCTTTTGCTTTTGCTTTTGCTTTTGCTCTCGTTCTGGCTCTCGCTCTGGCTCTCGCTTTTGCTTTCGCTTTTGCTTTCGCTTTTGCTTTCGCTTTTGCTTTTGCTTTTGCTTTTGCTTTTGCTTTTGCTTTTGCTTTTGCTTTTGCTTTTGCTTTTGCTATTGCTTTTGCTATCGCTTTCGCTTTTGCTTTTGCTTTTGCTTTTGCTCTCGTTCTGGCTCTCGCTCTCGCTCTCGCTCTCGCTCTCGCTCTCGCTCTCGCCCTCGCTCTCGCCCTCGCTCTCGCTCTCGCTCTCGCTTTTGCTTTTGCTTTTGCTTTTGCTTTTGCTTTTGCTTTTGCTTTTGCTTTTGCTTTTGCTTTTGCTTTTGCTTTTGCTTTTGCTTTTGCTTTTGCTTTTGCTTTTGCTTTTGCTTTTGCTTTTGCTTTTGCTTTTGCTTTTGCTTTTGCTTTTGCTTTTGCTTTTGCTTTTGCTTTTGCTTTTGCTTTTGCTTTTGCTTTTGCTTTTGCTTTTGCTTTTGCTTTTGCTTTTGCTTTTGCTTTTGCTTTTGCTTTTGCTTTTGCTTTTGCTTTTGCTTTTGCTTTTGCTTTTGCTTTTGCTTTTGCTTTTGCTTTTGCTTTTGCTTTTGCTTTTGCTTTTGCTTTTGCTTTTGCTTTTGCTTTTGCTTTTGCTTTTGCTTTTGCTTTTGCTTTTGCTTTTGCTTTTGCTTTTGCTTTTGCTTTTGCTTTTGCTTTTGCTTTTGCTTTTGCTTTTGCTTTTGCTTTTGCTTTTGCTTTTGCTTTTGCTTTTGCTTTTGCTTTTGCTTTTGCTTTTGCTTTTGCTTTTGCTTTTGCTTTTGCTTTTGCTTTTGCTTTTGCTTTTGCTTTTGCTTTTGCTTTTGCTTTTGCTTTTGCTTTTGCTTTTGCTTTTGCTTTTGCTTTTGCTTTTGCTTTTGCTTTTGCTTTTGCTTTTGCTTTTGCTTTTGCTTTTGCTTTTGCTTTTGCTTTTGCTTTTGCTTTTGCTTTTGCTTTTGCTTTTGCTTTTGCTTTTGCTTTTGCTTTAGCTTTTGCTATCGCTTTCGCTTTTGCTTTTGCTTTTGCTCTCGTTCTGGCTCTCGCTCTCGCTCTTTCTCTCGCTCTCGCTCTCGCTCTCGCTCTCGCTTTCGCTTTTGCTTTTGCTTTTGCTTTTCCTTTGCTTTTGCTTTTGCTCTCGCTCTCGCTCTCGCTTTTGCTTTTGCTTTTGCTCTCGCTCTCGCTCTCTCTCTCGCTCTCTCTCTCGCTCTCTCTCTCGCTCTCTCTCTCGCTCTCGCTCTCGCTCTCGCTCTCGCTCTCGCTTTTGCTTTCGCTTTTGCTTTCGCTTTTGCTTTCGCTTTTGCTTTTGCTTTTGCTTTCGCTTTTGCTTTCGCTTTTGCTTTTGCTTTTGCTTTTGCTCTCGCTCTCGCTCTCGCTTTTGCTTTTGCTTTTGCTTTTGCTTTTGCTTTTGCTTTTGCTTTTGCTTTTGCTTTTGCTTTTGCTTTTGCTTTTGCTTTTGCTTTTGCTTTTGCTTTTGCTTTTGCTTTTGCTTTTGCTTTTGCTTTTGCTTTTGCTTTTGCTTTTGCTTTTGCTTTTGCTTTTGCTTTTGCTTTTGCTTTTGCTTTTGCTTTTGCTTTTGCTTTTGCTTTTGCTTTTGCTTTTGCTTTTGCTTTTGCTTTTGCTTTTGCTTTTGCTTTTGCTTTTGCTTTTGCTTTTGCTTTTGCTTTTGCTTTTGCTTTTGCTTTTGCTTTTGCTTTTGCTTTTGCTTTTGCTTTTGCTTTTGCTTTTGCTTTTGCTTTTGCTTTTGCTTTTGCTTTTGCTTTTGCTTTTGCTTTTGCTTTTGCTTTTGCTTTTGCTTTTGCTTTTGCTTTTGCTTTTGCTTTTGCTTTTGCTTTTGCTTTTGCTTTTGCTTTTGCTTTTGCTTTTGCTTTTGCTTTTGCTTTTGCTTTTGCTTTTGCTTTTGCTTTTGCTTTTGCTTTTGCTTTTGCTTTTGCTTTTGCTTTTGCTTTTGCTTTTGCTTTTGCTTTTGCTTTTGCTTTTGCTTTTGCTTTTGCTTTTGCTTTTGCTTTTGCTTTTGCTTTTGCTTTTGCTTTTGCTTTAGCTTTTGCTATCGCTTTCGCTTTTGCTTTTGCTTTTGCTCTCGTTCTGGCTCTCGCTCTCGCTCTTTCTCTCGCTCTCGCTCTCGCTCTCGCTCTCGCTTTCGCTTTTGCTTTTGCTTTTGCTTTTCCTTTGCTTTTGCTTTTGCTCTCGCTCTCGCTCTCGCTTTTGCTTTTGCTTTTGCTCTCGCTCTCGCTCTCTCTCTCGCTCTCTCTCTCGCTCTCTCTCTCGCTCTCTCTCTCGCTCTCGCTCTCGCTCTCGCTCTCGCTCTCGCTTTTGCTTTCGCTTTTGCTTTCGCTTTTGCTTTCGCTTTTGCTTTTGCTTTTGCTTTCGCTTTTGCTTTCGCTTTTGCTTTTGCTTTTGCTTTTGCTTTTGCTATTGCTTTTGCCATCGCTTTCGCTTTTGCTTTTGCTTTTGCTTTTGCTCTCGTTCTGGCTCTCGCTCTCGCTCTCGCTCTCTCTCTCGCTCTCGCTCTCGCTCTCGCTCTCGCTTTTGCTTTCGCTTTTGCTTTTGCTTTTGCTTTCGCTTTTGCTTTCGCTCTCGCTCTCGCTTTTGCTTTCGCTTTTGCTTTCGCTTTTGCTTTTGCTTTTGCTTTCGCTTTTGCTTTCGCTTTTGCTTTTGCTTTTGCTTTTGCTATTGCTTTTGCCATCGCTTTCGCTTTTGCTTTTGCTTTTGCTTTTGCTCTCGTTCTGGCTCTCGCTCTCGCTCTCGCTTTTGCTTTCGCTTTTGCTTTCGCTTTTGCTTTCGCTTTTGCTTTTGCTTTTGCTTTTGCTTTTGCTTTTGCTTTTGCTTTTGCTTTTGCTTTTGCTTTTGCTTTTGCTTTTGCTTTTGCTTTTGCTTTTGCTTTTGCTTTTGCTTTTGCTTTTGCTTTTGCTTTTGCTTTTGCTTTTGCTTTTGCTTTTGCTTTTGCTTTTGCTTTTGCTTTTGCTTTTGCTTTTGCTTTTGCTTTTGCTTTTGCTTTTGCTTTTGCTTTTGCTTTTGCTTTTGCTTTTGCTTTTGCTTTTGCTTTTGCTTTTGCTTTTGCTTTTGCTTTTGCTTTTGCTTTTGCTTTTGCTTTTGCTTTTGCTTTTGCTTTTGCTTTTGCTTTTGCTTTTGCTTTTGCTTTTGCTTTTGCTTTTGCTTTTGCTTTTGCTTTTGCTTTTGCTTTTGCTTTTGCTTTTGCTTTTGCTTTTGCTTTTGCTTTTGCTTTTGCTTTTGCTTTTGCTTTTGCTTTTGCTTTTGCTTTTGCTTTTGCTTTTGCTTTTGCTTTTGCTTTTGCTTTTGCTTTTGCTTTTGCTTTTGCTTTTGCTTTTGCTTTTGCTTTTGCTTTTGCTTTTGCTTTTGCTTTTGCTTTTGCTTTTGCTTTTGCTTTTGCTTTTGCTTTTGCTTTTGCTTTTGCTTTTGCTTTTGCTTTTGCTTTTGCTTTTGCTTTTGCTTTTGCTTTTGCTTTTGCTTTTGCTTTTGCTTTTGCTTTTGCTTTTGCTTTTGCTTTTGCTTTTGCTTTTGCTTTTGCTTTTGCTTTTGCTTTTGCTTTTGCTTTTGCTTTTGCTTTTGCTTTAGCTTTTGCTATCGCTTTCGCTTTTGCTTTTGCTTTTGCTCTCGTTCTGGCTCTCGCTCTCGCTCTCGCTCTCGCTCTCGCTCTCGCTCTCGCTCTCGCTCTCGCTCTCGCTCTCGCTCTCGCTCTCGCCCTCGCTCTCGCTCTCGCTCTCGCTCTCGCCCTCGCTCTCGCCCTCGCTCTCGCTCTCGCTCTCGCTCTCGCCCTCGCGCTCGCTCTCGCTCTCGCTCTCGCTCTCGCTCTCGCTCTCGCTCGCGCTCTCGCTCTCGCTCTCGCTCTCGCTCTCGCTTTTGCTTTTGCTTTTGCTTTTGCTTTTGCTTTTGCTTTTGCTTTTGCTTTTGCTTTTGCTTTTGCTTTTGCTTTTGCTTTTGCTTTTGCTTTTGCTTTTGCTTTTGCTTTTGCTTTTGCTTTTGCTTTTGCTTTTGCTTTTGCTTTTGCTTTTGCTTTTGCTTTTGCTTTTGCTTTTGCTTTTGCTTTTGCTTTTGCTTTTGCTTTTGCTCTCGCTCTCGCTTCTGCTTTTGCTTTTGCTCTCGCTTTTGCTTTTGCTCTCGCTCTCGCTTTTGCTTTTGCTTTTGCTTTCGCTTTTGCTTTTGCTTTTGCTTTTGCTTTTGCTTTTGCTTTTGCTTTTGCTTTTGCTTTTGCTTTTGCTTTTGCTTTTGCTTTTCCTTTGCTTTTGCTTTTGCTCTCGCTCTCACTCTCGCTCTCGCTCTCGCTTTTGCTTTTGCTTTTGCTCTCGCTCTCGCTTTTGCTCTCGCTCTCGCTTTTGCTTTTGCTTTTGCTCTCGCTCTCGCTTTTGCTTTTGCTTTTGCTTTTGCTCTCGCTCTCGCTCTCGCTCTCGCTCTCGCTCTCGCTCTCGCTCTCGCTCTCGCTCTCGCTCTCGCTCTCGCTCTCGCTCTCGCTCTCGCTCTCGCTCTCGCTCTCGCTCTCGCTCTCGCTCTCGCTCTCGCTCTCGCTCTCGCTCTCGCTTTTGCTTTTGCTCTTGCTCTCGCTCTCGCTCTCGCTCCCGCTTTTGCTTTTGCTTTTGCTTTCGCTTTTGCTTTTGCTCTCGCTCTCGCTCTCGCTCTCGCTCTCGCTCTCGCTCTCGCTCTCGCTCTCGCTTTTGCTTTTGCTTTTGCTTTTGCTTTTCCTTTGCTTTTGCTTTTGCTCTCGCTCTCGCTTTTGCTTTTGCTTTTGCTCTCGCTCTCGCTTTTGCTTTTGCTTTTGCTCTCGCTCTCGCTTTTGCTTTTGCTTTTGCTCTCGCTTTTGCTTTTGCTCTCGCTCTCGCTTTTGCTTTTGCTTTTGCTTTTGCTTTTGCTTTTGCTTTTGCTTTTGCTTTTGCTTTTGCTTTGGCTCTCGCTCTCGCTCTCGCTCTCGCTCTCGCTCTTGCTCTCGCTCTGGCTCTCGCTTTTGCTTTTGCTCTTGCTCTCGCTCTGGCTCTCGCTCTCGCTCTCGCTCTCGCCCTCGCTCTGGCTCTCGCTGTCGCTCTCGCTCTCGCTCTCGCTCTCGCTCTCGCTCTCGCTCTCGCTCTCGCTCTCGCTCTCGCTCTCGCTCTCTCTCGCTCTCGCTCTCGCTCTCGCTCTCGCTCTCGCTCTCGCTCTCGCTCTCGCTCCCGCTTTTGCTTTTGCTTTTGCTTTTGCTCTTGCTCTCGCTCTGGCTCTCGCTCTCGCTCTCGCTCTCGCTCTCGCTCCCGCTTTTGCTTTTGCTTTTGCTTTTGCTCTCGCTCTCGCTCTCGCTCTCGCTCTCGCTCTCGCTCTCGCTCTCGCTCTTGCTCTCGCTCTGGCTCTCGCTTTCGCTCTCGCTCTCGCTCTCGCTCTCGCTCTCGCTCTCGCTCTCGCTCTCGCTCTCGCTCTCGCTCTGGCTCTCGCTTTTGCTTTTGCTCTTGCTCTCGCTCTGGCTCTCGCTCTCGCTCTCGCTCTCGCTCTCGCTCTCGCTCTCGCTCTGGCTCTCGCTTTTGCTTTTGCTCTTGCTCTCGCTCTGGCTCTCGCTCTCGCTCTCGCTCTCGCTCTCGCTCTCGCTCTGGCTCTCGCTCTCGCTCTCGCTCTCGCTCTCGCTCTCGCTCTCGCTCTCGCTCTCGCTCTCGCTCTCGCTCTCGCTCTCGCTCTCGCTCTCGCTTTTGCTTTTGCTTTTGCTTTTGCTTTTCCTTTGCTTTTGCTTTTGCTCTCGCTCTCGCTTTTGCTTTTGCTTTTGCTCTCGCTCTCGCTTTTGCTTTTGCTTTTGCTCTCGCTCTCGCTTTTGCTTTTGCTTTTGCTTTTGCTTTTGCTTTTGCTTTTGCTTTTGCTTTTGCTTTTGCTTTTGCTTTTGCTTTTGCTTTTGCTTTTGCTTTTGCTTTTGCTTTTGCTTTTGCTTTTGCTTTTGCTTTTGCTTTTGCTTTTGCTTTTGCTTTTGCTTTTGCTTTTGCTTTTGCTTTTGCTTTTGCTTTTGCTTTTGCTTTAGCTTTTGCTATCGCTTTCGCTTTTGCTTTTGCTTTTGCTCTCGTTCTGGCTCTCGCTCTCGCTCTTTCTCTCGCTCTCGCTCTCGCTCTCGCTCTCGCTCTCGCTTTTGCTTTTGCTTTTGCTTTTGCTTTTCCTTTGCTTTTGCTTTTGCTCTCGCTCTCGCTCTCGCTTTTGCTTTTGCTTTTGCTCTCGCTCTCGCTCTCTCTCTCGCTCTCTCTCTCGCTCTCTCTCTCGCTCTCTCTCTCGCTCTCGCTCTCGCTCTCGCTCTCGCTCTCGCTTTTGCTTTCGCTTTTGCTTTCGCTTTTGCTTTCGCTTTTGCTTTTGCTTTTGCTTTCGCTTTTGCTTTCGCTTTTGCTTTTGCTTTTGCTTTTGCTTTTGCTTTTGCTATTGCTTTTGCCATCGCTTTCGCTTTTGCTTTTTCTTTTGCTTTTGCTCTCGTTCTGGCTCTCGCTCTCGCTCTCGCTCTCTCTCTCGCTCTCGCTCTCGCTCTCGCTCTCGCTTTTGCTTTCGCTTTTGCTTTTGCTTTTGCTTTCGCTTTTGCTTTCGCTCTCGCTCTCGCTTTTGCTTTCGCTTTTGCTTTCGCTTTTGCTTTTGCTTTTGCTTTCGCTTTTGCTTTCGCTTTTGCTTTTGCTTTTGCTTTTGCTATTGCTTTTGCCATCGCTTTCGCTTTTGCTTTTGCTTTTGCTTTTGCTCTCGTTCTGGCTCTCGCTCTCGCTCTCGCTTTTGCTTTCGCTTTTGCTTTCGCTTTTGCTTTCGCTTTTGCTTTTGCTTTTGCTTTTGCTTTTGCTTTTGCTTTTGCTTTTGCTTTTGCTTTTGCTTTTGCTTTTGCTTTTGCTTTTGCTTTTGCTTTTGCTTTTGCTTTTGCTTTTGCTTTTGCTTTTGCTTTTGCTTTTGCTTTTGCTTTTGCTTTTGCTTTTGCTTTTGCTTTTGCTTTTGCTTTTGCTTTTGCTTTTGCTTTTGCTTTTGCTTTTGCTTTTGCTTTTGCTTTTGCTTTTGCTTTTGCTTTTGCTTTTGCTTTTGCTTTTGCTTTTGCTTTTGCTTTTGCTTTTGCTTTTGCTTTTGCTTTTGCTTTTGCTTTTGCTTTTGCTTTTGCTTTTGCTTTTGCTTTTGCTTTTGCTTTTGCTTTTGCTTTTGCTTTTGCTTTTGCTTTTGCTTTTGCTTTTGCTTTTGCTTTTGCTTTTGCTTTTGCTTTTGCTTTTGCTTTTGCTTTTGCTTTTGCTTTTGCTTTTGCTTTTGCTTTTGCTTTTGCTTTTGCTTTTGCTTTTGCTTTTGCTTTTGCTTTTGCTTTTGCTTTTGCTTTTGCTTTTGCTTTTGCTTTTGCTTTTGCTTTTGCTTTTGCTTTTGCTTTTGCTTTTGCTTTTGCTTTTGCTTTTGCTTTTGCTTTTGCTTTTGCTTTTGCTTTTGCTTTTGCTTTTGCTTTTGCTTTTGCTTTTGCTTTTGCTTTTGCTTTTGCTTTAGCTTTTGCTATCGCTTTCGCTTTTGCTTTTGCTTTTGCTCTCGTTCTGGCTCTCGCTCTCGCTCTCGCTCTCGCTCTCGCTCTCGCTCTCGCTCTCGCTCTCGCTCTCGCTCTCGCTCTCGCTCTCGCCCTCGCTCTCGCTCTCGCTCTCGCTCTCGCCCTCGCTCTCGCCCTCGCTCTCGCTCTCGCTCTCGCTCTCGCCCTCGCGCTCGCTCTCGCTCTCGCTCTCGCTCTCGCTCTCGCTCTCGCTCTCGCTCGCGCTCTCGCTCTCGCTCTCGCTCTCGCTCTCGCTTTTGCTTTTGCTTTTGCTTTTGCTTTTGCTTTTGCTTTTGCTTTTGCTTTTGCTTTTGCTTTTGCTTTTGCTTTTGCTTTTGCTTTTGCTTTTGCTTTTGCTTTTGCTTTTGCTTTTGCTTTTGCTTTTGCTTTTGCTTTTGCTTTTGCTTTTGCTTTTGCTTTTGCTTTTGCTTTTGCTTTTGCTTTTGCTTTTGCTTTTGCTTTTGCTTTTGCTTTTGCTCTCGCTCTCGCTTCTGCTTTTGCTTTTGCTCTCGCTTTTGCTTTTGCTCTCGCTCTCGCTTTTGCTTTTGCTTTTGCTTTCGCTTTTGCTTTTGCTTTTGCTTTTGCTTTTGCTTTTGCTTTTGCTTTTGCTTTTGCTTTTGCTTTTGCTTTTCCTTTGCTTTTGCTTTTGCTCTCGCTCTCGCTCTCGCTCTCGCTCTCGCTTTTGCTTTTGCTTTTGCTCTCGCTCTCGCTTTTGCTCTCGCTCTCGCTTTTGCTTTTGCTTTTGCTCTCGCTCTCGCTTTTGCTTTTGCTTTTGCTTTTGCTCTCGCTCTCGCTCTCGCTCTCGCTCTCGCTCTCGCTCTCGCTCTCGCTCTCGCTCTCGCTCTCGCTCTCGCTCTCGCTCTCGCTCTCGCTCTCGCTCTCGCTCTCGCTCTCGCTCTCGCTCTCGCTCTCGCTCTCGCTCTCGCTCTCGCTTTTGCTTTTGCTCTTGCTCTCGCTCTCGCTCTCGCTCCCGCTTTTGCTTTTGCTTTTGCTTTCGCTTTTGCTTTTGCTCTCGCTCTCGCTCTCGCTCTCGCTCTCGCTCTCGCTCTCGCTCTCGCTCTCGCTCTCGCTCTCGCTTTTGCTTTTGCTTTTGCTTTTGCTTTTCCTTTGCTTTTGCTTTTGCTCTCGCTCTCGCTTTTGCTTTTGCTTTTGCTCTCGCTCTCGCTTTTGCTTTTGCTTTTGCTCTCGCTCTCGCTTTTGCTTTTGCTTTTGCTCTCGCTTTTGCTTTTGCTCTCGCTCTCGCTTTTGCTTTTGCTTTTGCTTTTGCTTTTGCTTTTGCTTTTGCTTTGGCTCTCGCTCTCGCTCTCGCTCTCGCTCTCGCTCTTGCTCTCGCTCTGGCTCTCGCTTTTGCTTTTGCTCTTGCTCTCGCTCTGGCTCTCGCTCTCGCTCTCGCTCTCGCCCTCGCTCTGGCTCTCGCTCTCGCTCTCGCTCTCGCTCTCGCTCTCGCTCTCGCTCTCGCTCTCGCTCTCGCTCTCGCTCTCGCTCTCGCTCTCTCTCGCTCTCGCTCTCGCTCTCGCTCTCGCTCTCGCTCTCGCTCTCGCTCTCGCTCCCGCTTTTGCTTTTGCTTTTGCTTTTGCTCTTGCTCTCGCTCTGGCTCTCGCTCTCGCTCTCGCTCTCGCTCTCGCTCCCGCTTTTGCTTTTGCTTTTGCTTTTGCTCTCGCTCTCGCTCTCGCTCTCGCTCTCGCTCTCGCTCTCGCTCTCGCTCTCGCTCTCGCTCTTGCTCTCGCTCTGGCTCTCGCTTTCGCTCTCGCTCTCGCTCTCGCTCTCGCTCTCGCTCTCGCTCTCGCTCTCGCTCTCGCTCTCGCTCTGGCTCTCGCTTTTGCTTTTGCTCTTGCTCTCGCTCTGGCTCTCGCTCTCGCTCTCGCTCTCGCTCTCGCTCTCGCTCTGGCTCTCGCTTTTGCTTTTGCTCTTGCTCTCGCTCTGGCTCTCGCTCTCGCTCTCGCTCTCGCTCTCGCTCTCGCTCTGGCTCTCGCTCTCGCTCTCGCTCTCGCTCTCGCTCTCGCTCTCGCTCTCGCTCTCGCTCTCGCTCTCGCTCTCGCTCTCGCTCTCGCTCTCGCTCTCGCTCTCGCTCTCGCTCTCGCTCTCGCTCTCGCTCTCGCTCTCGCTCTCGCTCTCGCTCTCGCTCTCGCACTCGCTCTCGCTCTCGCTCGCGCTCTCGCTCGCGCTCTCGCTCGCGCTCTCGCTCTCGCTCTCGCTCTCGCTTTTGCTTTTGCTTTTGCTTTTGCTTTTGCTTTTGCTTTTGCTTTTGCTTTTGCTTTTGCTTTTGCTTTTGCTTTTGCTTTTGCTTTTGCTTTTGCTTTTGCTTTTGCTTTTGCTTTTGCTTTTGCTTTTGCTTTTGCTTTTGCTTTTGCTTTTGCTTTTGCTTTTGCTTTTGCTTTTGCTTTTGCTTTTGCTTTTGCTTTTGCTTTTGCTTTGGCTCTCGCTCTCGCTCTCGCTTTTGCTTTTGCTCTCGCTCTCGCTTTTGCTTTGGCTTTTGCTTTTGCTTTTGCTTTTGCTTTGGCTCTCGCTCTCGCTCTCGCTCTCGCTCTCGCTCTCGCTCTCGCTCTCGCTCTCGCTCTCGCTCTCGCTCTCGCTCTCGCTCTCGCTCTCGCTCTCGCTCTCGCTCTCGCTCTCGCTCTCGCTCTCGCTTTTGCTTTTGCTTTTGCTTTTCCTTTGCTTTTGCTTTTGCTCTCGCTCTCGCTTTTGCTTTTGCTTTTGCTCTCGCTCTCGCTTTGGCTTTTGCTTTTGCTTTTGCTTTTCCTTTGCTTTTGCTTTTGCTCTCGCTCTCGCTTTTGCTTTTGCTCTCGCTCTCGCTTTTGCTCTCGCTCTCGCTTTTGCTCTCGCTCTCGCTCTCGCTTCTGCTTTTGCTTTTGCTCTCGCTTTTGCTTTTGCTCTCGCTCTCGCTTTTGCTTTTGCTTTTGCTTTTGCTTTTGCTTTTGCTTTTGCTTTTGCTTTTGCTTTTGCTTTTGCTTTTGCTTTTGCTTTTCCTTTGCTTTTGCTTTTGCTCTCGCTCTCGCTCTCGCTTTTGCTTTTGCTTTTGCTCTCGCTCTCGCTTTTGCTCTCGCTCTCGCTTTTGCTTTTGCTTTTGCTCTCGCTCTCGCTTTTGCTTTTGCTTTTGCTTTTGCTCTCGCTCTCGCTCTCGCTCTCGCTCTCGCTCTCGCTCTCGCTCTCGCTTTTGCTTTTGCTCTTGCTCTCGCTCTCGCTCTCGCTCCCGCTTTTGCTTTTGCTTTTGCTTTCGCTTTCGCTTTTGCTTTTGCTCTCGCTCTCGCTCTCGCTCTCGCTCTCGCTCTCGCTCTCGCTCTCGCTCTCGCTCTCGCTCTCGCTCTCGCTTTGGCTTTTGCTTTTGCTTTTGCTTTTCCTTTGCTTTTGCTTTTGCTCTCGCTCTCGCTTTTGCTTTTGCTTTTGCTCTCGCTCTCGCTTTTGCTCTCGCTCTCGCTTTTGCTTTTGCTTTTGCTCTCGCTCTCGCTTCTGCTTTTGCTTTTGCTCTCGCTTTTGCTTTTGCTCTCGCTCTCGCTTTTGCTTTTGCTTTTGCTTTTGCTTTTGCTTTTGCTTTTGCTTTTGCTTTTGCTTTTGCTTTTGCTTTTGCTTTTGCTTTTGCTTTTGCTTTTGCTTTTGCTTTTGCTTTTGCTTTTGCTTTTGCTTTTGCTTTTGCTTTTGCTTTTGCTTTTGCTTTTGCTTTTGCCTTTGCTTTTGCTTTTCCTTTGCTTTTGCTCTTGCTCTCGCTCTCGCTCTCGCTTCCGCTTTTGCTTTTGCTTTTGCTTTCGCTTTCGCTTTTGCTTTTGCTCTCGCTCTCGCTCTCGCTCTCGCTCTCGCTCTCGCTCTCGCTCTCGCTCTCGCTCTCGCTTTTGCTTTTGCTCTTGCTCTCGCTCTCGCTCTCGCTCCCGCTTTTGCTTTTGCTTTTGCTTTCGCTTTTGCTTTTGCTCTCGCTCTCGCTCTCGCTCTCGCTCTCGCTCTCGCTCTCGCTCTCGCTTTTGCTTTTGCTTTTGCTTTTGCTTTTGCTTTTCCTTTGCTTTTGCTTTTGCTCTCGCTCTCGCTTTTGCTTTTGCTTTTGCTCTCGCTCTCGCTTTTGCTTTTGCTTTTGCTCTCGCTCTCGCTTTTGCTTTTGCTTTTGCTCTCGCTTTTGCTTTTGCTCTCGCTCTCGCTTTTGCTTTTGCTTTTGCTTTTGCTTTTGCTTTTGCTTTTGCTTTGGCTCTCGCTCTCGCTCTCGCTTTTGCTTTTGCTTTTGCTCTCGCTCTCGCTTTTGCTTTGGCTTTTGCTTTTGCTTTTGCTTTTGCTTTGGCTCTCGCTCTCGCTCTCGCTCTCGCTCTCGCTCTCGCTCTCGCTCTCGCTCTCGCTCTCGCTCTCGCTCTCGCTCTCGCTCTCGCTCTCGCTCTCGCTCTCGCTCTCGCTCTCGCTCTCGCTCTCGCTCTCGCTCTCGCTCTCGCTTTTGCTTTTGCTTTTGCTTTTCCTTTGCTTTTGCTTTTGCTCTCGCTCTCGCTTTTGCTTTTGCTTTTGCTCTCGCTCTCGCTTTGGCTTTTGCTTTTGCTTTTGCTTTTCCTTTGCTTTTGCTTTTGCTCTCGCTCTCGCTTTTGCTTTTGCTCTCGCTCTCGCTTTTGCTCTCGCTCTCGCTTTTGCTCTCGCTCTCGCTCTCGCTTCTGCTTTTGCTTTTGCTCTCGCTTTTGCTTTTGCTCTCGCTCTCGCTTTTGCTTTTGCTTTTGCTTTTGCTTTTGCTTTTGCTTTTGCTTTTGCTTTTGCTTTTGCTTTTGCTTTTGCTTTTGCTTTTGCTTTTGCTTTTGCTTTTGCTTTTCCTTTGCTTTTGCTTTTGCTCTCGCTCTCGCTCTCGCTTTTGCTTTTGCTTTTGCTCTCGCTCTCGCTTTTGCTCTCGCTCTCGCTTTTGCTTTTGCTTTTGCTCTCGCTCTCGCTTTTGCTTTTGCTTTTGCTTTTGCTCTCGCTCTCGCTCTCGCTCTCGCTCTCGCTCTCGCTCTCGCTCTCGCTTTTGCTTTTGCTCTTGCTCTCGCTCTCGCTCTCGCTCCCGCTTTTGCTTTTGCTTTTGCTTTCGCTTTCGCTTTTGCTTTTGCTCTCGCTCTCGCTCTCGCTCTCGCTCTCGCTCTCGCTCTCGCTCTCGCTCTCGCTCTCGCTCTCGCTCTCGCTTTGGCTTTTGCTTTTGCTTTTGCTTTTCCTTTGCTTTTGCTTTTGCTCTCGCTCTCGCTTTTGCTTTTGCTTTTGCTCTCGCTCTCGCTTTTGCTCTCGCTCTCGCTTTTGCTTTTGCTTTTGCTCTCGCTCTCGCTTCTGCTTTTGCTTTTGCTCTCGCTTTTGCTTTTGCTCTCGCTCTCGCTTTTGCTTTTGCTTTTGCTTTTGCTTTTGCTTTTGCTTTTGCTTTTGCTTTTGCTTTTGCTTTTGCTTTTGCTTTTGCTTTTGCTTTTGCTTTTGCTTTTGCTTTTGCTTTTGCTTTTGCTTTTGCTTTTGCTTTTGCTTTTGCTTTTGCTTTTGCCTTTGCTTTTGCTTTTCCTTTGCTTTTGCTCTTGCTCTCGCTCTCGCTCTCGCTTCCGCTTTTGCTTTTGCTTTTGCTTTCGCTTTCGCTTTTGCTTTTGCTCTCGCTCTCGCTCTCGCTCTCGCTCTCGCTCTCGCTCTCGCTCTCGCTCTCGCTCTCGCTCTCGCTCTCGCTTTTGCTTTTGCTCTTGCTCTCGCTCTCGCTCTCGCTCCCGCTTTTGCTTTTGCTTTTGCTTTCGCTTTTGCTTTTGCTCTCGCTCTCGCTCTCGCTCTCGCTCTCGCTCTCGCTCTCGCTCTCGCTTTTGCTTTTGCTTTTGCTTTTGCTTTTGCTTTTCCTTTGCTTTTGCTTTTGCTCTCGCTCTCGCTTTTGCTTTTGCTTTTGCTCTCGCTCTCGCTTTTGCTTTTGCTTTTGCTCTCGCTCTCGCTTTTGCTTTTGCTTTTGCTCTCGCTTTTGCTTTTGCTCTCGCTCTCGCTTTTGCTTTTGCTTTTGCTTTTGCTTTTGCTTTTGCTTTTGCTTTTGCTTTTGCTTTTGCTTTTGCTTTTGCTTTGGCTCTCGCTCTCGCTCTCGCTCTCGCTCTCGCTCTCGCTCTCGCTCTCGCTCTCGCTCTCGCTCTCGCTCTCGCTCTCGCTCTCGCTCTCGCTCTCGCTCTCGCTCTGGCTCTCGCTCTCGCTCTCGCTCTCGCTCTCGCTCTCGCTCTCGCTCTCGCTCTCGCTCTCGCTCTCGCTCTCGCTCTCGCTCTCGCTCTCGCTCTCGCTCTCGCTCTCGCTCTCGCTCTCGCTCACGCTCTCGCTCGCGCTCTCGCTCTCGCTCTCGCTTTTGCTTTTGCTTTTGCTTTTGCTTTTGCTTTTGCTTTTGCTTTTGCTTTTGCTTTTGCTTTTGCTTTTGCTTTTGCTTTTGCTTTTGCTTTTGCTTTAGCTTTTGCTATCGCTTTCGCTTTTGCTTTTGCTTTTGCTCTCGTTCTGGCTCTCGCTCTCGCTCTCGCTCTCGCTCTCGCTCTCGCCCTCGCCCTCGCTCTCGCCCTCGCTCTCGCCCTCGCTCTCGCTCTCGCTCTCGCCCTCGCCCTCGCTCTCGCCCTCGCTCTCGCCCTCGCTCTCGCTCTCGCTCTCGCTCTCGCTCTCGCTCTCGCTCTCGCTCTCGCTCTCGCTCTCGCTCTCGCTCTCGCTCTCGCTCTCGCTCTGGCTCTCGCTTTTGCTTTTGCTCTTGCTCTCGCTCTGGCTCTCGCTCTCGCTCTCGCTCTCGCTCTCGCTCTGGCTCTCGCTCTCGCTCTCGCTCTCGCTCTGGCTCTCGCTCTCGCTCTCGCTCTCGCTCTGGCTCTCGCTCTCGCTCTCGCTCTCGCTCTCGCTCTCGCTCTCGCTCTCGCTCTCTCTCTCGCTCTCGCTCTCGCTCTCGCTCTCGCTCTCGCTTTTGCTTTTGCTCTTGCTCTCGCTCTCGCTCTCGCTCCCGCTTTTGCTTTTGCTTTTGCTTTCGCTTTTGCTTTTGCTCTCGCTCTCGCTCTCGCTCTCGCTCTCGCTCTCGCTCTCGCTCTCGCTCTCGCTCCCGCTTTGGCTTTTGCTTTTGCTTTTGCTCTCGCTCTCGCTCTCGCTCTCGCTCTCGCTCTCGCTCTCGCTCTCGCTCTCGCTCTCGCTCTCGCTCTCGCTCTCGCTCTCGCTCTCGCTCTCGCTCTCGCTCTCGCTCTCGCTCTCGCTCTCGCTCTCGCTTTTGCTTTTGCTCTTGCTCTCGCTCTGGCTCTCGCTCTCGCTCTCGCTCTCGCTCTCGCTCTGGCTCTCGCTCTCGCTCTCGCTCTCGCTCCCGCTTTTGCTTTTGCTTTTGCTTTTGCTCTCGCTTTTGCTCTCGCTCTCGCTTTTGCTTTTGCTCTCGCTCTCGCTTTTGCTTTTGCTTTTGCTTTTGCTTTTGCTTTTGCTCTCGCTCTCGCTCTCGCTCTCGCTCTCGCTCTCGCTCTCGCTCTCGCTCTCGCTCTCGCTCTCGCTCTCGCTCTCGCTCTCGCTCTCGCTCTCGCTCTCGCTCTCGCTCTCGCTCTCGCTCTCGCTCTCGCTCTCGCTCTCGCTCTCGCTCTCGCTCTCGCTCTCGCTCTCGCTCTCGCTCTCGCTCTCGCTCTCGCTTTTGCTTTTGCTCTTGCTCTCGCTCTGGCTCTCGCTCTCGCTCTCGCTCTCGCTCTCGCTCTCGCTCTCGCTCTCGCTCTCGCTCTCGCTTTTGCTTTTGCTCTTGCTCTCGCTCTGGCTCTCGCTCTCGCTCTCGCTCTCGCTCTGGCTCTCGCTCTCGCTCTCGCTCTCGCTCCCGCTTTTGCTTTTGCTTTTGCTTTTGCTTTTGCTCTCGCTTTTGCTCTCGCTCTCGCTTTTGCTTTTGCTCTCGCTCTCGCTTTTGCTTTTGCTTTTGCTTTTGCTTTTGCTCTCGCTCTCGCTCTCGCTCTCGCTCTCGCTCTCGCTCTCGCTCTCGCTCTCGCTTTTGCTTTTGCTTTTGCTTTTCCTTTGCTTTTGCTTTTGCTCTCGCTCTCGCTTTTGCTTTTGCTTTTGCTCTCGCTCTCGCTTTTGCTCTCGCTCTCGCTTTTGCTTTTGCTTTTGCTTTGGCTCTCGCTTTTGCTTTTGCTTTTCCTTTGCTTTTGCTTTTGCTTTTGCTCTCGCTCTCGCTTTTGCTTTTGCTTTTGCTTTTGCTTTTGCTTTTGCTATTGCTTTTGCTATCGCTCTCGCTTTTGCTTTTGCTTTTGCTTTTGCTTTTCCTTTGCTTTTGCTTTTGCTCTCGCTCTCGCTCTCGCTTTTGCTTTTGCTCTCGTTCTGGCTCTCGCTCTCGCTCTCGTTCTGGCTCTCGCTCTCGCTCTCGCTCTCGCTCTCGCTCTCGCCCTCGCCCTCGCTCTCGCCCTCGCTCTCGCTCTCGCTCTCGCTCTCGCTCTCGCTCTCGCTTTTGCTTTTGCTTTTGCTTTTGCTTTTGCTCTCGTTCTGGCTCTCGCTCTCGCTCTCGCTCTCGCTTTTGCTTTTGCTCTCGTTCTGGCTCTCGCTCTCGCTCTCGCTCTCGCTCTCGCTCTCGCTCTCGCTCTCGCTCTCGCTCTCGCTCTCGCTCTCGCTCTCGCTCTCGCTCTCGCTCTCGCTCTCGCTCTCGCTCTCGCTCTCGCTCTCGCTCTCGCTCTCGCCCTCGCTCTCGCCCTCGCTCTCGCCCTCGCTCTCGCTCTCGCCCTCGCCCTCGCCCTCGCTCTCGCTCTCGCTCTCGCCCTCGCTCTCGCTCTCGTTCTGGCTCTCGCTCTCGCTCTCGCTCTCGCTCTCGCTCTCGCTCTCGCTCTCGCTCTCGCTCTCGCTCTCGCTTTTGCTTTTGCTTTTGCTTTTGCTTTTGCTTTTGCTTTTGCTTTTGCTTTTGCTTTTGCTTTTGCTTTTGCTTTTGCTTTTGCTTTAGCTTTTGCTATCGCTTTCGCTTTTGCTTTTGCTTTTGCTCTCGTTCTGGCACTCGCTCTCGCTCTCGCTCTCGCTCTCGCTCTCGCCCTCGCCCTCGCTCTCGCCCTCGCTCTCGCTCTCGCTCTCGCCTTCGATCTCGCTCTCGCTCTCGCTCTCGCTCTCGCTCTCGCTCTCGCTCTCGCTCTCGCTCTCGCTCTCGCTCTCGCCCTCGCCCTCGCTCTCGCGCTCGCTCTCGCTCTCGCTCTCGCCCTCGCTCTCGCTCTCGCTCTCGCTCTCGCCCTCGCTCTCGCTCTCGCTCTCGCTCTCGCCCTCGCGCTCGCTCTCGCTCTCGCTCTCGCTCTCGCTCTCGCTCTCGCTCTCGCTCTCGCTCTCGCTCTCGCTCTCGCTCTCGCTCTCGCTCTCGCTCTCGCTTTTGCTTTTGCTTTTGCTTTTGCTTTTGCTCTCGTTCTGGCTCTCGCTCTCGCTCTCGCTCTCGCTTTTGCTTTTGCTCTCGTTCTGGCTCTCGCTCTCGCTCTCGCTCTCGCTCTCGCTCTCGCTCTCGCTCTCGCTTTTGCTTTTGCTTTTGCTTTTGCTTTTCCTTTGCTTTTGCTTTTGCTCTCGCTCTCGCTCTCGCTTTTGCTTTTGCTTTTGCTCTCGCTCTCGCTCTCTCTCTCGCTCTCTCTCTCGCTCTCTCTCTCGCTCTCTCTCTCGCTCTCGCTCTCGCTCTCGCTTTTGCTTTCGCTTTTGCTTTCGCTTTTGCTTTCGCTTTTGCTTTTGCTTTTGCTTTCGCTTTTGCTTTCGCTTTTGCTTTTGCTTTTGCTTTTGCTTTTGCTTTTGCTTTTGCTTTTGCTATTGCTTTTGCTATCGCTCTCGCTTTTGCTTTTGCTTTTGCTTTTGCTTTTCCTTTGCTTTTGCTTTTGCTCTCGCTCTCGCTCTCGCTTTTGCTTTTGCTTTTGCTCTCGCTCTCGCTCTCTCTCTCGCTCTCTCTCTCGCTCTCTCTCTCGCTCTCTCTCTCGCTCTCGCTCTCGCTCTCGCTTTTGCTTTCGCTTTTGCTTTCGCTTTTGCTTTCGCTTTTGCTTTTGCTTTTGCTTTCGCTTTTGCTTTCGCTTTTGCTTTTGCTTTTGCTTTTGCTTTTGCTTTTGCTTTTGCTTTTGCTATTGCTTTTGCTATCGCTCTCGCTTTTGCTTTTGCTTTTGCTTTTGCTTTTCCTTTGCTTTTGCTTTTGCTCTCGCTCTCGCTCTCGCTTTTGCTTTTGCTCTCGTTCTGGCTCTCGCTCTCGCTCTCGTTCTGGCTCTCGCTCTCGCTCTCGCTCTCGCTCTCGCTCTCGCCCTCGCCCTCGCTCTCGCCCTCGCTCTCGCTCTCGCTCTCGCTCTCGCTCTCGCTCTCGCTTTTGCTTTTGCTTTTGCTTTTGCTTTTGCTCTCGTTCTGGCTCTCGCTCTCGCTCTCGCTCTCGCTTTTGCTTTTGCTCTCGTTCTGGCTCTCGCTCTCGCTCTCGCTCTCGCTCTCGCTCTCGCTCTCGCTCTCGCTCTCGCTCTCGCTCTCGCTCTCGCTCTCGCTCTCGCTCTCGCTCTCGCTCTCGCTCTCGCTCTCGCTCTCGCTCTCGCTCTCGCTCTCGCTCTCGCCCTCGCTCTCGCCCTCGCTCTCGCTCTCGCCCTCGCCCTCGCCCTCGCTCTCGCTCTCGCTCTCGCCCTCGCTCTCGCTCTCGTTCTGGCTCTCGCTCTCGCTCTCGCTCTCGCTCTCGCTCTCGCTCTCGCTCTCGCTCTCGCTCTCGCTCTCGCTTTTGCTTTTGCTTTTGCTTTTGCTTTTGCTTTTGCTTTTGCTTTTGCTTTTGCTTTTGCTTTTGCTTTTGCTTTTGCTTTTGCTTTTGCTTTTGCTTTAGCTTTTGCTATCGCTTTCGCTTTTGCTTTTGCTTTTGCTCTCGTTCTGGCACTCGCTCTCGCTCTCGCTCTCGCTCTCGCTCTCGCCCTCGCCCTCGCTCTCGCCCTCGCTCTCGCTCTCGCTCTCGCCTTCGATCTCGCTCTCGCTCTCGCTCTCGCTCTCGCTCTCGCTCTCGCTCTCGCTCTCGCTCTCGCTCTCGCTCTCGCCCTCGCCCTCGCTCTCGCGCTCGCTCTCGCTCTCGCTCTCGCCCTCGCTCTCGCTCTCGCTCTCGCTCTCGCCCTCGCTCTCGCTCTCGCTCTCGCTCTCGCCCTCGCGCTCGCTCTCGCTCTCGCTCTCGCTCTCGCTCTCGCTCTCGCTCTCGCTCTCGCTCTCGCTCTCGCTCTCGCTCTCGCTCTCGCTCTCGCTCTCGCTCTCGCTCTCGCTCTCGCTCTCGCTTTTGCTTTTGCTTTTGCTTTTGCTTTTGCTCTCGTTCTGGCTCTCGCTCTCGCTCTCGCTCTCGCTTTTGCTTTTGCTCTCGTTCTGGCTCTCGCTCTCGCTCTCGCTCTCGCTCTCGCTCTCGCTCTCGCTCTCGCTTTTGCTTTTGCTTTTGCTTTTGCTTTTCCTTTGCTTTTGCTTTTGCTCTCGCTCTCGCTCTCGCTTTTGCTTTTGCTTTTGCTCTCGCTCTCGCTCTCTCTCTCGCTCTCTCTCTCGCTCTCTCTCTCGCTCTCTCTCTCGCTCTCGCTCTCGCTCTCGCTTTTGCTTTCGCTTTTGCTTTCGCTTTTGCTTTCGCTTTTGCTTTTGCTTTTGCTTTCGCTTTCGCTTTTGCTTTCGCTTTTGCTTTTGCTTTTGCTTTTGCTTTTGCTTTTGCTATTGCTTTTGCTATCGCTCTCGCTTTTGCTTTTGCTTTTGCTTTTGCTTTTCCTTTGCTTTTGCTTTTGCTCTCGCTCTCGCTTTTGCTTTTGCTTTTGCTTTTGCTCTCGCTCTCGCTCTCTCTCTCGCTCTCTCTCTCGCTCTCTCTCTCGCTCTCTCTCTCGCTCTCGCTCTCGCTCTCGCTTTTGCTTTCGCTTTTGCTTTCGCTTTTGCTTTCGCTTTTGCTTTTGCTTTTGCTTTCGCTTTTGCTTTCGCTTTTGCTTTTGCTTTTGCTTTTGCTTTTGCTATTGCTTTTGCTATCGCTCTCGCTTTTGCTTTTGCTTTTGCTTTTGCTTTTGCTTTTCCTTTGCTTTTGCTTTTGCTCTCGCTCTCGCTCTCGCTTTTGCTTTTGCTCTCGTTCTGGCTCTCGCTCTCGCTCTCGCTCTCGCTCTCGCTCTCGCTCTCGCTCTCGCTCTCGCTTTTGCTTTTGCTTTTGCTTTTCCTTTGCTTTTGCTTTTGCTCTCGCTCTCGCTCTCGCTTTTGCTTTTGCTTTTGCTCTCGCTCTCGCTCTCTCTCTCGCTCTCTCTCTCGCTCTCTCTCTCGCTCTCTCTCTCGCTCTCGCTCTCGCTCTCGCTTTTGCTTTCGCTTTTGCTTTCGCTTTTGCTTTCGCTTTTGCTTTTGCTTTTGCTTTCGCTTTTGCTTTCGCTTTTGCTTTTGCTTTTGCTTTTGCTTTTGCTTTTGCTATTGCTTTTGCTATCGCTCTCGCTTTTGCTTTTGCTTTTGCTTTTGCTTTTCCTTTGCTTTTGCTTTTGCTCTCGCTCTCGCTCTCGCTTTTGCTTTTGCTTTTGCTCTCGCTCTCGCTCTCTCTCTCGCTCTCTCTCTCGCTCTCTCTCTCGCTCTCTCTCTCGCTCTCGCTCTCGCTCTCGCTCTCGCTCTCGCTCTCGCTCTCGCTTTTGCTTTTGCTTTTGCTTTTGCTTTTGCTCTCGTTCTGGCTCTCGCTCTCGCTCTCGCTCTCGCTCTCGCTCTCGCTCTCGCTCTCGCTCTCGCCCTCGCCCTCGCTCTCGCGCTCGCTCTCGCTCTCGCTCTCGCCCTCGCTCTCGCTCTCGCTCTCGCTCTCGCCCTCGCTCTCGCTCTCGCTCTCGCTCTCGCCCTCGCGCTCGCTCTCGCTCTCGCTCTCGCTCTCGCTCTCGCTCTCGCTCTCGCTCTCGCTCTCGCTCTCGCTCTCGCTCTCGCTCTCGCTCTCGCTCTCGCTCTCGCTCTCGCTCTCGCTCTCGCTCTCGCTTTTGCTTTTGCTTTTGCTTTTGCTCTCGTTCTGGCTCTCGCTCTCGCTCTCGCTCTCGCTTTTGCTTTTGCTCTCGTTCTGGCTCTCGCTCTCGCTCTCGCTCTCGCTCTCGCTCTCGCTCTCGCTCTCGCTCTCGCTTTTGCTTTTGCTTTTGCTTTTGCTTTTCCTTTGCTTTTGCTTTTGCTCTCGCTCTCGCTCTCGCTTTTGCTTTTGCTTTTGCTCTCGCTCTCGCTCTCTCTCTCGCTCTCTCTCTCGCTCTCTCTCTCGCTCTCTCTCTCGCTCTCGCTCTCGCTCTCGCTTTTGCTTTCGCTTTTGCTTTCGCTTTTGCTTTCGCTTTTGCTTTTGCTTTTGCTTTCGCTTTTGCTTTCGCTTTTGCTTTTGCTTTTGCTTTTGCTTTTGCTTTTGCTATTGCTTTTGCTATCGCTCTCGCTTTTGCTTTTGCTTTTGCTTTTGCTTTTCCTTTGCTTTTGCTTTTGCTCTCGCTCTCGCTCTCGCTTTTGCTTTTGCTTTTGCTCTCGCTCTCGCTCTCTCTCTCGCTCTCTCTCTCGCTCTCTCTCTCGCTCTCTCTCTCGCTCTCGCTCTCGCTCTCGCTTTTGCTTTCGCTTTTGCTTTCGCTTTTGCTTTCGCTTTTGCTTTTGCTTTTGCTTTCGCTTTTGCTTTCGCTTTTGCTTTTGCTTTTGCTTTTGCTTTTGCTATTGCTTTTGCTATCGCTCTCGCTTTTGCTTTTGCTTTTGCTTTTGCTTTTGCTTTTCCTTTGCTTTTGCTTTTGCTCTCGCTCTCGCTCTCGCTTTTGCTTTTGCTCTCGTTCTGGCTCTCGCTCTCGCTCTCGCTCTCGCTCTCGCTTTTGCTTTTGCTTTTGCTTTTCCTTTGCTTTTGCTTTTGCTCTCGCTCTCGCTCTCGCTTTTGCTTTTGCTGTTGCTCTCGCTCTCGCTCTCTCTCTCGCTCTCTCTCTCGCTCTCTCTCTCGCTCTCTCTCTCGCTCTCGCTCTCGCTCTCGCTTTTGCTTTCGCTTTTGCTTTCGCTTTTGCTTTCGCTTTTGCTTTTGCTTTTGCTTTTGCTTTCGCTTTTGCTTTCGCTTTTGCTTTTGCTTTTGCTTTTGCTTTTGCTTTTGCTTTTGCTATTGCTTTTGCTATCGCTCTCGCTTTTGCTTTTGCTTTTGCTTTTGCTTTTCCTTTGCTTTTGCTTTTGCTCTCGCTCTCGCTCTCGCTTTTGCTTTTGCTTTTGCTCTCGCTCTCGCTCTCTCTCTCGCTCTCTCTCTCGCTCTCTCTCTCGCTCTCTCTCTCGCTCTCGCTCTCGCTCTCGCTCTCGCTCTCGCTTTTGCTTTTGCTTTTGCTTTTGCTTTTGCTCTCGTTCTGGCTCTCGCTCTCGCTCTCGCTCTCGCTTTTGCTTTTGCTCTCGTTCTGGCTCTCGCTCTCGCTCTCGCTCTCGCTCTCGCTCTCGCTCTCGCTCTCGCTCTCGCTCTCGCTCTCGCTCTCGCCCTCGCTCTCGCCCTCGCCCTCGCTCTCGCCCTCGCTCTCGCTCTCGCTCTCGCTCTCGCTCTCGCTCTCGCTCTCGCTCTCGCTTTTGCTTTTGCTTTTGCTTTTGCTTTTGCTTTTGCTTTTGCTATCGCTTTCGCTTTTGCTTTTGCTTTTGCTTTTGCTCTCGTTCTGGCTCTCGCTCTCGCTCTCGCTCTCGCTTTTGCTTTCGCTTTTGCTTTTGCTCTCGTTCTGGCTCTCGCTCTCGCTCTCGCCTTCGATCTCGCTCTCGCTCTCGCTCTCGCTCTCGCTCTCGCTCTCGCTCTCGCTCTCGCTCTCGCTCTCGCTCTCGCCCTCGCCCTCGCTCTCGCGCTCGCTCTCGCTCTCGCTCTCGCCCTCGCTCTCGCTCTCGCTCTCGCTCTCGCCCTCGCTCTCGCTCTCGCTCTCGCTCTCGCCCTCGCGCTCGCTCTCGCTCTCGCTCTCGCTCTCGCTCTCGCTCTCGCTCTCGCTCTCGCTCTCGCTCTCGCTCTCGCTCTCGCTCTCGCTTTTGCTTTTGCTTTTGCTTTTGCTTTTGCTTTTGCTCTCGTTCTGGCTCTCGCTCTCGCTCTCGCTCTCGCTTTTGCTTTTGCTCTCGTTCTGGCTCTCGCTCTCGCTCTCGCTCTCGCTCTCGCTCTCGCTCTCGCTCTCGCTCTCGCTCTCGCTCTCGCTCTCGCTTTTGCTTTTGCTTTTGCTTTTGCTTTTGCTTTTGCTATCGCTTTCGCTTTTGCTTTTGCTTTTGCTTTTGCTCTCGTTCTGGCTCTCGCTCTCGCTCTCGCTCTCGCTTTTGCTTTCGCTTTTGCTTTTGCTCTCGTTCTGGCTCTCGCTCTCGCTCTCGCTCTCGCTCTCGCTCTCGCTCTCGCTCTCGCTCTCGCTCTCGCTCTCGCTCTCGCTCTCGCTCTCGCTCTCGCCCTCGCTCTCGCTCTCGCCCTCGCTCTCGCTCTCGCCCTCGCCCTCGCCCTCGCTCTCGCTCTCGCTCTCGCCCTCGCTCTCGCTCTCGCTCTCGCTCTCGCTCTCGCTCTCGCTCTCGCTTTCGCTTTTGCTTTCGCTTTTGCTTTTGCTTTTGCTTTTGCTTTTGCTTTTGCTTTTGCTTTTGCTTTTGCTTTTGCTTTTGCTTTTGCTTTTGCTTTTGCTTTTGCTTTTGCTTTTGCTTTTGCTTTTGCTTTTGCTTTTGCTTTTGCTTTTGCTTTTGCTTTTGCTTTTGCTTTTGCTTTTGCTATCGCTTTCGCTTTTGCTCTCGTTCTGGCTCTCGCTCTCGCTCTCGCTCTCGCTCTCGCTCTCGCTCTCGCTCTCGCTCTCGCCCTCGCCCTCGCTCTCGCCCTCGCTCTCGCTCTCGCTCTCGCCTTCGATCTCGCTCTCGCTCTCGCTCTCGCTCTCGCTCTCGCTCTCGCCCTCGCTCTCGCTCTCGTTCTGGCTCTCGCTCTCGCCCTCGCGCTCGCTCTCGCTCTCGCTCTCGCTCTCGCTCTCGCTCTCGCTCTCGCTCTCGCCCTCGCGCTCGCTCTCGCTCTCGCCCTCGCTCTCGCCCTCGCTCTCGCTCTCGCTCTCGCTCTCGCCCTCGCTCTCGCTCTCGCTCTCGCTCTCGCTCTCGCCCTCGCGCTCGCTCTCGCTCTCGCTCTCGCTCTCGCTCTCGCTCTCGCTCTCGCTCTCGCTCTCGCTCTCGCTCTCGCTTTTGCTTTTGCTTTTGCTTTTGCTTTTGCTTTTGCTCTCGCTCTCGCTCTCGCTCTCGCTCTCGCTCTCGCTCTCGCCCTCGCCCTCGCTCTCGCCCTCGCTCTCGCTCTCGCTCTCGCCTTCGATCTCGCTCTCGCTCTCGCTCTCGCTCTCGCTCTCGCTCTCGCCCTCGCTCTCGCTCTCGTTCTGGCTCTCGCTCTCGCTCTCGCCCTCGCTCTCGCTCTCGCTCTCGCTCTCGCCCTCGCGCTCGCTCTCGCTCTCGCCCTCGCTCTCGCCCTCGCTCTCGCTCTCGCTCTCGCTCTCGCCCTCGCTCTCGCTCTCGCTCTCGCTCTCGCCCTCGCGCTCGCTCTCGCTCTCGCTCTCGCTCTCGCTCTCGCTCTCGCTCTCGCTCTCGCTCTCGCTCTCGCTCTCGCTCTCGCTCTCGCTCTCGCCCTCGCTCTCGCTCTCGCTCTCGCTCTCGCTCTCGCTCTCGCTCTCGCTTTTGCTTTTGCTTTTGCTTTTGCTTTTGCTTTTGCTTTTGCTTTAGCTTTTGCTATCGCTTTCGCTTTTGCTTTTGCTTTTGCTCTCGTTCTGGCTCTCGCTCTCGCTCTCGATCTCGCTCTCGCTCTCGCTCTCGCTCTCGCCCTCGCTCTCGCTCTCGCTCTCGCCCTCGCCCTCGCCCTCGCCCTCGCTCTCGCCCTCGCTCTCGCTCTCGTTCTGGCTCTCGCTCTCGCTCTCGCTCTCGCTCTCGCTCTCGCTCTCGCTCTCGCTCTCGCTCTCGCTCTCGCTCTCGCTCTCGCTCTCGCTCTCGCCCTCGCCCTCGCCCTCGCCCTCGCCCTCGCCCTCGCCCTCGCCCTCGCCCTCGCCCTCGCCCTCGCCCTCGCCCTCGCCCTCGCCCTCGCCCTCGCCCTCGCTCTCGCTCTCGCTCTCGCTCTCGCTCTCGCTCTCGCTCTCGCTCTCGCTCTCGCTCTCGCTCTCGCTCTCGCTCTCGCTCTCGCTCTCGCTCTCGCTCTCGCTCTCGCTCTCGCTCTCGCTCTCGCTCTCGCTCTCGCTCTCGCTCTCGCTCTCGCTCTCGCTCTCGCTCTCGCTCTCGCTCTCGCTCTCGCTCTCGCTCTCGCTCTCGCTCTCGCTCTCGCTCTCGCTCTCGCTCTCGCTCTCGCTCTCGCTCTCGCTCTCGCTCTCGCTCTCGCTCTCGCTCTCGCTCTCGCTCTCGCTCTCGCTCTCGCTCTCGCTCTCGCTCTCGCTCTCGCTCTCGCTCTCGCTCTCGCTCTCGCTCTCGCTCTCGCTCTCGCTCTCGCTCTCGCTCTCGCTCTCGCTCTCGCTCTCGC